>VZSC01016378.1:736355-756283 GCA_013398225.1 Steatornis caripensis
ATGCCATTGGCCTTCCTGGCCACAAGGGCACATTGCTGGCTCATGGTGAGCCTGTTGTCCACCAGCACTCCTAGGTCCTTCTCCACAGAGCCGCTCTCCAGCGGGTCGTTTCGAATCATACCAGCATAATGTGATCTCTTGCGTAGAGGAGTTGGGACAAGAGCCTCTTGTCCCTGGGAAATGATAGTTCTGCATCAAATTTAGTTCGGACACTGGGCACCGAGGAAAAGCCATTCCGAGTTGACTATTAAAAAGATGTTTTGAAGGTTAATAGTAAAAATATCAGTTCTTACATGTCAGAAAGCCCAGGTAGCTTAAAGGCCTTTTTGCATAGTAACAGTTCAGTTCAGTGGCTTATTGTGTTTACAAAAAAAAAACCAACCCTGAAACAGCAGAGCATTTTCTGCGTAGGTCATTAGGATAATTGCAATAATAAACCAGCTTTGTTGTAAGTCATTTTGCAAATACTTTAAATACACCAGACAAGATTGCTGCCAGTTGTTTTAAAACAAGGCGCCTGATGTGAAGGCAGGCAGGGTGCCTGCAGTTCCCTGTGAAGCTGCCGGCAGTTGCAGCAGCTCAGCTGCTTGTGAGCTCCTGTCTCCGAATTCTTGAAAGAACAAGATGCATTGAGCTCCTTGGAAGAACAGGGATTTCTCACATAATTACCATCTGTGTGAAGGTCAGATGCTGTGTATTTGAGTATTTCCCTTTAACGTAGGGCATTTCACAGCTTCCAGTCCGGTCTCAACTTTGTTCAGAAACTTGTGTTGAATTTTGCTCGGTGTTGAGCCATCACGGTACTGCATAACTGCTTCCTCTTTCTGTAAAAGGGAAGTTTTAAAATATGGACCGTGTAAAAATACTGTTGGCAACGTCTCCTGCTGGTGAGTCGCGTCCCGAATCGCAGTCGGGGGCAAGTGGTCCCGTCCTGCGCGCGCACGATGCGTGTGGGAGCTGGGCGGCAGGAGTGCAGGGCAGCGCCAGGCCCTCCGCGGTAGCAGGCAGCGTGTGTCCTGGTGACAGGCCTCGCTGGGGAGCCCAGAACTGGATGTAGCACTTGCGATGTGGCCTCACCAGGGCAGAGCAGAGTGGGAGGATCACCTCCCTCGACCTGCTGGCCACACAGTCAATGCTGCTATACTGTTGTGTGTATGTGGTGGTGTCTTTTTTTCCTCCTTGCTTTTGTCGAGTCTTAGCAGAAGACTAACCTGGCTTTTTACTGGTCATCTAAAAGTCAAGAAAATGATATCTTGAATTATTTTGCTTGTACTTAGTACCTTCAGGGGAGTTTTAAGATTTAAAACAAAAAATCATAGCAATTTTTGTGTTTAAATGTACAGCTATTGTAATACAGGCGATGTTATGGTTAAACTTGATACAATGACAATTTAAAATCATTGCTTGAGAGCAACTGTATAAAAAGATGCTAATGCATTTCTTTTCTCCATCACTCAGTGGATGTTTTCTAGTACAGTAGTGCCTCCCTTCCCTGACGTGGTATAACAGGGGAGGGAATGGCAGAAGTGCTCCCGTCCTAAGGGGAGTAGTGGGTCTAGAGCCCAATGCTTGTAGAAGTGGAGAATTTCACTGTTTGGTCTTGCGGCTCTCTGTGGCTTTTGAACACCTGTTTTTGTCAGTGGTTCTCCTCCTTCTTCTGCCTTCAGGCTCTTTTGATTAATGGAGGCAGTAGGAAGGCCTTGCTCGCTCTGCCTGTTCTCTTAGCTGTCTCTTCTTATGCTATGTCTGAACTAACATTTTCAAGCTTTCCTGATCCGGAGGTTTGCTGTATATACGTCTGTGCAACTTGGGTTTGACCTCCTCGCTTGCTGAGTTAAAAAAGGGTAGTTAGGGCCAAATGCTGCCTTCAGAGTGGCGATCACGCAGATGAGTAGCTGTGTTATACTCTTTCTGCTGCCTCTTCAGTGCCTTCACGTGTTGTTTCCTCTAGCCCTGGTGTGCGGTGAGGTGCCTGAGCTGAAGACCTTCCTTTCTCTTTTCTCATCAGTTAAACTCTCCAGCATGTGACGAGTTGGCTATTCCTTCCTAGCACCTGTGGTCATCCTGTCGCTCAGCTGATCTGTTCAGGATGGTGGAGCACTCTTGATTTTTCTGGATTTTTAGTGTTGGTATTTTTTTTTTAAATGGTATACTTTTTTTTTCCCAGTAGCTAGGTCCTACTGTAGAGCTTCCATAGGCACAACTGAAATGCATGCTGCTGATGGGGCTCTGCGGGCTGTGCACTGCGAAAGAGCATGAAGTCAAATCAAATGGTGGCTGTTGCTACAGTGCAATTTTTTAATGGGTAAAATACCATTGTTTTGTTGCACTCTTGCAACATGTTATCTTGTCATTAGAATTCCTTTTTCCCCTACTTTTTACATTTGAGTTGTGGCAGGCACAACAAACGCAGCAGGTAATAATGCAGAAACAAATAATAGAAATGAGCTTGAGATCCTTGAGAAGAATTTGAAAATAATGGCATTATTATTTTTCTTCCTTCCTCCTTTCCCCTCCATAAGGATTTCTTATTTCTTTAAGTAATTGAACTTTCTTTACAGTATTGTGCTTCCAGACTTTGAAACAGGTGCTCTGTATGCCTTGATATGATATCCAAAACTTATTCTATATAAAGAAAAAAATGAGACCGGCAGATAATGCTATCTTTTCCCTCAGTTCTGAGACTGGCCTCGATTGTGCTGGTGTGAGCTGCAGCCTGGTTGGCATCCAGGTTCCTGGCCGAATGCTCGGAAATGAGAGTAAACCCAAGCATGAGAGGCGATTTCATTCAGTCCCTTATGCCTGCTCTGCCACCTCCTTGGTTTTCACTGTTTTTTCTTTTCAGTCCTGCAATGGTAAGGACCCTGCTTTTTGAGGCGTCAGGAGATCTGCTCTGTGGCTCTTGCAGTTTTTCTTCCATCCATTCAGTTGGAAGATCAGAGGAGAGGGAACAGCGCAAAATTTGTCTGCTCTGGGAATTAGGACTGCAGGGCTGTTAAATCTAATATCAGGCTTTTGATGCTGGCATTGTTCCTCTGAATTGGGTCCAAAGACCAATTTAATATTCTTCTGGAATCGTGTCACCACATTAGAGGAACATTACTCCCAGTGAGCTGATATTCATTAAAAACTATCTCCCCAGCAGCATGTGCCGCCATTCAAGAAACATTTTTCAACATGGACATAGTGCAAACAACAATAGCAAAAAGTATTTTTCATCATCAAGGCATTATACATCCCTAAACATGAACCCTAATGCCACCTGGTTCCTGCCACTAAGGGGAAGGACGCAAATCCATTTCCAGTATTTGCTTACACTTCTTTGCTCTGACAGCCATGGGAGTCGCAGTTCCTGCGGTGCCGTGGGTGAAATAGGGACCTGTAGGTATGTGAGTCCCCTTTTGGGCTCCGTTTTCTCTAAAGCCAGTGCAGGCTGAGGATTCTCATCACCTTGCAGGGCAGACCCAGAGCCTCTAGTCACCTTCCGGCATCTCACCTAATTGGGTTTTAGCTTGACTGATCAAAGCGTGTTTTGAGAATTACGAGTGGAGAGTCTGTGGGCGGCAGAAGGGGCTGCCACAGCCCTGTAGGGCGTGTAGGTACATCAGTCTACCAGCATTAAACACCCTGTTTTGTGGCGAAGAGCCTGAATAATTTTGAGAATTTATTCTCGAGTGTAAATAAAGCAAAATAATCCCCAGAGCCTCCCTTCTTTGCTATCAGAAAAGATCTGTGGTGGTGTGTGAATGAAATAGTTCCTTGGTGGCCGGTAGCTGTAGTTGTTACTCAACCCCAAGCAAAGTTCATTTGAACCCTGTTTTATTTCTCCCTGTTCTTCTGCCCTGTGGCTTTTGAAAGCCTGTTATAATACACAAAGCCTAGGCGATGTTTTTCAGGAATGTCTGATCTGTGTGTCTGTTTGTACTGTTCACTTTGAGAGAGTCTCCTGGCTCCACGCATAGCTTCCGATGCGCTTCGATGCTTGAATAAAGAGATGCAACAAAAGAAAACACTCAGAAAATTTCATGTAATGTGTCACTAATGCCAGAAGAGGGTAGGCCAGTTCAAGGCAAATTTGCTTGACTTTTGTGTGGGTAGTAACTGGTTTTGTAAAAGTACTTTATGCACATAAGACCTTTTCATTGCAAGTGTTGGGGTACTTAGATTCTTCCGTTGGCTGTTAGTGCTCTTGGTTATTTTTCTTTAAGTTTATTCTTACTAATGCATGTTTAAAATCTCATGTTTTCTCTCTTCCAGCTCCTATGTTAGGTTTGATATAATTCGAAGGATAATGACTAGGTTTTTTGGAATTGAAGTTATCATGGTGATGGGCATCACAGACATAGATGACAAGATAATAAAAAGAGCCAATGAGGTAAGTGTTTGCTGCTGTCTTTGACCCAATCTTTTGGTGTTTTCTACAGCTACTTAGGTAGGGAAATTAACCTGGGTTGGGGTTTTTTTTTGTGAGTTTTGTTTGTTTTAATTAGTAGGCAATAAACGTTGAGATTTCTGGTCCCCTAGCATGGCTGCAGTGGGGCTGGGAGTCCGGAGGACTGGGCATCGGAGAGCTGCATGGAGGTACATGGGTGCAGAGCTGTGCGAGGGGGAGATGCAGGGAGGGCTGCGTTACAGCATCCACGGCTGGGGTCCTCCTGCCCTTGCCCCCTGCCTGAGAAGCCAGCGGGGAACAAAAAGCTGGGGGTGAATCCTCAGCAGACCGAAGTGTATCTTATCCCAAAAGCAACCCAGAACTTAGCAGCCAGGAGGCTTTTTGCTGTGTTCTAGAGAAATGTGTGCTGTCAAAGGCAGTATAGATATCACTGCCCTGGGGCCAGGCTGAGGGTGGTTCCTGAAAAGTCCGGAGCACCATCTAGCTGCGACATCAGCACCTTGGAAAGCTTTATCAGTCTGGTCTGAGTTTATCACCTACATGAAAGTTGACATTGAGTGTAGGAGTAGGTCTTGATAAGACTGGGGCTATAAGTGGTTCTCAGTTGGATTTTAATCAGACCTCTTTTACCAGCTGAGCTTGGTGAATGATTATTACAATTCTTCTCTGTTTTTTTCTTTTTTTTTTTCCCCCAAACACTATTTGGACACTAAAACGCTAAGAATGTATTCTGTGTCTTAGTCTGTGTTTTGAATTTTTTGTTTTAGAATCTGTAGTTCATGTCTTCTGCATAATAAATAAATGTGTTGTATCAAATTGCAGTTGCAAGCTTTAAGCTAGCTTCTTGGAGTTACAGAATTTGACAGCTGTCAGTTTTATTTAATCTTTAAGTAAACAGTTACTACTGCAGTTAAATATAGGGTACTGCATTCAAACTTATACTAGCATGCTGCTCCTGTAGAAATACATGTGTGTTGCCTTAGTCCATTTACTTGCAGTTTTTGAATGGCAATAGGCCATCTTAAAAAAAAAAATTAAAAAACAAAACAAAACAGAAAAAACCCCAAACCCGAGGCATTTTAAATATGTATTGTGTGCATTTTAAAGTTTTTCCTTCTTGTCAGAACTGTATGGAGATTTTATGTTTGAGGAGGAGGAAATGACAGGATATTTTAAAAGAATTTGTGTTCATTTATTGCATTCTTTGGTTCTATGAAATACTCTCTTTGTGGCTTCTTCTGTTACTTTGAAGTGCCTGCTCTGCCTGCACTTTTTGTTTGGATGGCCAAGGCCTCTACCTCGGTAGCCTGATTTTGTTTTTGGGACCTCTGTACCTGAAGCATTATAGTAGTAGGATCAAAATGCCTAAACGTATTCTCCATCCTTTGGTGGGATTCATCTAAAGAAAACCTGAAAGTTGGGCATCTAGTCTATGATGAGCATGCTGCATGCCCTCAGCGGTCCTTTGAGAGAGAGATGAGTCTCTTTGTGTTTTGAACATCCGTCTGGACGGGAAGATTTTCCCCATCTTCCTCCTGTAGGCACCTTTGTCTTTCTGTTGATTGAAGAAGCAGCCGAGCTGTCTAGGGAGATGAGTCTGGTCGCTGAGGTCTGTAAGAGAACTCTCTCTGGTCTGGAGGCAGAAGCATGCCTTCGCTTCTCAGTGCTGAGCATCTTCCTCGTTTCGTTGCTGGATGAGCACCTGGTCTGTCTTCACCAGAACTCCTGTCTTGTGCAGGAGCTTATCTAAATAGTGGTACCCCACCTGTGGTCTGAAAATCAGACCCTTTAAAGATACTCCAGCGATGAATTGGCAGTGATGAAACTGGATTTATTTTGTTAATGATTCAGTTACCTGCAAGCTGGAGAGACTGCTGTCTCCTGCCCAGAAGGTTCTCTTTGGAGAAGATGTAAAATCTTGCATTTGAAGCACTTCGATGTCATGCTTTTACTTGCTAGGGCAGGTTTTGTTGTCATGCATCTTTCAAGCTCTGGCCTCTTCTGAACATTTGAGAGCAAGTATCTTGTCACGTGCAAGTTGTCTCTTTCCTTTTGAGTTGCACTTTCTCATTACCTCTGCGAGGATCCCTGTTCCTGTCCATCACCCCGTGAATGAGAAATGCAGAGAAGGTGCTTGAGAAGTGCCGCATGTGGCAAAGCGTGGGACTCGCTTTCACTTCATTTCCCCTGATTGTACCGAGATCTACGAGTAACCATGATCAGCTGAAATAGCTTATTTTTCTTAATCACTGGAAGTTAATATCCTGTCTCATCCTGCAAGTGTCTGATCTGTCTTTCTGACAAGTAGGTGGTATCGCCGTCCCCTGCCAATAAGGTGAATGAATTTCACGTCCCGTGTACTATAGTTTATCTTGTCACTGGAAATAGAAGACCCTCTCGAGGAAAATAATGAGATAGAGGAGTTTATTATTTTAATCTTTGGTTGCTTTCTCTTAAAAGATATATATTAATATTTCAGCAATTCAGAAGTGTAAATGAAATACTACTTTTAAGTTATTTATAACTTACTTCTCCTCCCAATGGGTGTTAAATTACTAAGCCTTTCTGACTTCTTACCTTGGGGGCTCTGTAAGTCTTCCAATTAGCTATTAACTGTCTGATAAAAGATTGCAATATTTTATATTATTACTTTGATTTATGATTTACTAATCTGCTTCTCTCTTTTTCAGATGAGTATATCGCCAGTAGCTCTTGCTCGTATTTATGAAGAAGACTTTAAACAAGATATGGCTGCCTTAAAGGTACAGATACTCAAGCTTCTGAATTTAAGAGTATTTTAAAGCAATTATTTTGGTAAGGAATTTGATTTTGGCAGCTTGATCTGTAAAAATAAATTGATTGCTTTTACGATGAAGTGTTGCTTGGAAACTGAGTACCAATGTATTTCTTCATTCTTCTGGAAAAATACGGCACACCTTTTGAGTAAGGAAATGAGGGGAGAAGCAAACCCTAGCTTTGGAATGAACAAGTTAAATTTCTTTAGGAACACAAATTTTTTGCTCCGTGCAATAGTGCCTTGGTTCACAGTTAGTGTAATGCAGAAATAGCCTTATCTAAAGCGTATGAAACATCAAATATTCATTCATTGACTTCAGATGTCTTTGCTTCTTGTCCAGAATACTTGTCAGAAGCAGGGAGTAAGCTGCTGGTAAAAATTAGTGCATTTTTTTTTGCCACCCCTCTTTTTTTTTTGTGCGTGTGCATTTAAATGCTGCTTATGACCCTTTTGTGGTACTTGCAACATTTTTTTTTGTTTTGAAAGGTAAAATTGAGGAGAGTGTTCTTTAAAAATTGTTTCTTAGAGTGAAGGAACTTATCAGCAGTGGGTTTCATACAGGCTAATGAGATGTTACTCCTTCTTTGTTTAAGGTCCTTCCTCCTACAGTATATATGAGAGTGACTGACAATATTCCACAGATAATTTCCTTTATAAACACAATAATTGCTAGTGGACAAGCTTATGCAACCTCTCAAGGTAAGACTTACAGCAAGCCAACTCCTTGTTCAGCGCATGCATGGGAAATCAGCTCTCTTAGTAATCCTGTTTTGGGATCAGGTGAGATACCCCGTGCCAGGGTTTCCTTCTGTTGATCAACAGACAGGGCGTGTGCAACTCGTTTGTGATGAGATGAGTGGGCAGAACAACTATTACTCAATTTCTAAGTTAAATGTAGCTCATTACTTAATATAACTGTGTACTGTAATGAACTGCTAGCTCAGCTCCTGTGGGCAAGTCCTGGCCTGGCTTCTACAAGAGAGCTGGGGGAACCTCTTGGCGCTGAACATGAGGTGCTGTAAAAGATGTGCCTGCAAAGCACAGCGTGTGGATCGTTTTTAGCTGAGCTGGCAGTTGTAGAAGGATTCAAGTGCATTATAATGGGAGTAGCAGTAGGCTACGTTTCAGTCAGAGGGGGGTTTGCTGGTTGTGCGTGGGCAGGGAAGAACCTGGGAGGTCTCCAGAATACAAAGTTATCCTGCGCGCAGAATGAGCGCATGCAGTGAGGTTACTGAAAAGCTGGTAATGTGAAAACATGTGCTAGTATTTTTACGGTATTTCTGAGTTTATAAATCAGAATTTCAAATGGGAGATGAAGGGCGTTTTGTTTTGCTTTCAGGGAAATGTTCCCTCTTGTTTGTGAATGTGCCCCATCTTTGCTATAAAACTAAACATTTCTTTTCTATTAGGCAATGTTTATTTTGACGTTAAGTCTTGGGGAAAAAGATACGGAGTATTAACTACTATTTATCCTGACACCCAAGATGAAGCAGGTATGTTCGTGGCACCAACTTGTTTGTATTAGTGCATTGTCTGAACTTGTGATGTATCTATGCATAAACCTTCATTCAACAGTCTAAAACAGTTTTCTAACCTGTTGGGTATAATCAGCTTTTTGGCTAATTAAGACTTCATTTTTAAAAAAAAAAAATTATTGAGGCACTCTGTTGCCAAGAGGAAACTTGGTGGTCCGTTTTTATACTTGGTTCCTTTTATGCCTTTGTTCTGGTACCCTAAACCAGTAAGATCCTTAATTTTATTTAAATACTTGGGAGCGCTACATACAACCTTCATAGTGAGGTGGCAGTCTCAGCCGTTGTAGTAGCCAGCAGTGCAATAGTCAAGGATGAATGCAGGGAAATGTCATCTACCATGTTATTGTTTGGGCACTTGCAGCCTTCTGATGCACGCTAACCAGACAAATTTAGTTCTTTCATTCCTTACCACTGGACTGTTACTAAGGTCCCTATTTGCATGAGGGTGAGCAATCTCTTGATAAGCTGTGCTAGAGCATGCCTATACCCTTGGCTGGGTGTTTTTTACTGAGGTTGTCCAGGTGCTGAGCAGGATTCCTGAGCCACTCTGTGATTTCCATAAGTTGGGTCTGATCAGGTCTCTGCCTTGGGGAAATTGATGCAGGTCTCCTGCATCCTTTGCATACTGAAGTTCAGTATTTCTTCATTGAAAAAAATCTGTTTGCAATTACTGAAAATGCTTGGCAGGCTGATGCTCAGGTGAGTTGCAGCCAGAAACTTCTGCAGCTCTACTCTGGAGTTATTTCAGCACCACAGCTCGCAGAGGGGAATGCATTTTGTCGACAGTTATTTAGAGGCAGTTACTGACTGCAAATGCAGCCAGCAGCCTCCTGGGCTGCATGGGGAAGAGCATTGGTAGCAGGTCGAGGGAGGCAATCCTTCTCTCTGCTCAGCATGAGGCAAGACATGCCTGGAGTGCTGGGTCCAGTGCTGGGCTCCCCAGTACAAGAGAGACACAGACATACTGGAGAGCCCAGCAAAGGGCCGTGAATATGATGGAGGTTCTGGAGCATCTTTCATATGAGGAAAGGCTGAGAGATCTGGGACTGCTCAGCCCGGCGAAGAGAAGGCTCGGGGGCATCTTACCCTTATGTACAAATACCTGTTGGGGGGAGTAAAGAAGATGGAGCCAGGCTGTTCTCAGTGGTGCTTGGTGACAGCACGAGAGGCAATGGGCACAACTTGAAATGCAGAAAATTTCATTTAAACCTAATAAACCCCTTTTTTTACTCTGAGGATGGTTAACACAAGAACGCGTTGCCCAGAGAGGCTGTGGAGTCTCCATCCTTGGAGATATTCAAAACCCGCTTGGACACCATCCTGGGCAGTCCGTTGTAGCTGAGCCTGCTCTGAGCAAGGGGTTGGACTGGACGATCTCGAGGTGCCTTCCGGCCTCAACCACGACTGATTCTGTGTTTTACCCTGTTTCCCCTCAAGTCACTTACAACTAAATTATCTGTTATTTCTAAAGATTTTGGCTGTTGTTTTGCTTATAACCAAGAAAGCAAAGAGTGCTTTTTTTTGTAGCAGTATATGCAAAAAAAGGCAAATGAGGGATGGAGTCAACAGATACTGGTCAGCCAGAGCTTGGCAAACTAGTAAAAGAGATAAAATGAAGATTCAGTGGATAAAACTAGGCTTATATTTCTGCCCCTTTATTTCTTATCAGTTTTGAATTATGAAGCAGGTGTAATGGATTTTTGTGATGTGCTTCCCTTAAATATTGCATGGCGTTCTGAATAAAAACTGACTCTGTATAGTATCAATAAAGTACAAGTGGAATGGCTCAAGAGAAATGACTGTCTAATAGATCTCCCAAAATAGCTGTGAATCATCGTTAAAATGGGTTGATACTGGAATGCTCCAGGGATTGGTTCAGACCCAGAGGTACACTGTGGTTTTGTTAGCGATTTGAAATAAGCAGAGGAAAGAAGTAAATCTAGCGTCAACTGCTGATAAAACAGATGAGCAGTGTTAAATAAGGGAACTTAAAACAGTGCAAGTTGCTTGCCAAGCTGGATCCCTTCAAGCCAAATAGGTTTATTTTTCTGCATCAGTCAAATGCGAGGTCATGTGTTTGTCGGCAAAAAAATGCAGAGTCCAGAACCCTGTTCTGTAGTTCCTGCCAGGGAGCGGTGTGTATCCGACTGGGGGTTAGGGGCCAGCAGAGATCTGCCATACTGTGGCAGAAAGGACTACGTCCTTGGCTGTGTAGTGAAGGAAGCAACAAACACAGCTGGGGAGGAGACCTTTGTAGAGAAACCATTGGTGAAAACAGTACCGAAAGGTTGCTGCAGTCCAGGAATAGTTTTGATTCTCATCTCTGTGCTCTTCTTGGTTTTATGGAATCTGAACCAGAAACTGTGTCCTAGAGAAAAAATTGTGGGTTTTTTTTTTTTTTTGTGGATTTCGGTTTGGGTTGTTTTTGTTACCTTTTCTGCTGCAGTGCAGTCTGTTTGCCCTGGGAAGCTGGCTGGTAAGTAACTAAACGAATGACGTAAAACCAGAGAAGGCCAAAAGGACTAAAAGTATAGGATGTATTAAAGAATCTTGAATCCGTCTTTTTAGCCTGCAGAAATCTCATTCAACATACTAATTTTTTTTAAAACGCTTGATTGAGAAACTGAAAGCCCTGTATAAGGGAGAAAGGAGGAAAGTTGCAGGAAAAGAAGTTGAGCAAAAGAGATTAAAAGCTGAGTAGTTCACTAAAAACACATTTCCACTTGCTTTCATTTGTCTTTTTTTTTTTTTTTGGAAACATATCCCATTAACAAATCACTTATTCTTGGCAGTTGATACTGATAAACGAGATGGTAAAGATTTTGCCCTGTGGAAGGCTGCCAAACCTCAAGAGCTATCTTGGACTTCTCCCTGGGGAAAAGGAAGACCTGGATGGCACATTGAGTGTTCCACAATATCAAGGTCAGGTTTCTTGGATTTTAAATCTAGTGCTGGTTTTTGTTTTCAGTCACAGTACAATGGTAGCAGCAGTATGGAAAGTGTTTTTTCTGATCAGTTGAAAGCACCAGTTTCAATGTGAATACTTCGTGTAATATGGGATGTCCTGTGTGGCCCAAACAAACTCTGCTCCACCTTAATGGCGTAGCTGTCTTGCTGTGTTCTGGCACCTTCTCTTTAGGCAGACTTGGGTATTTAAAATATGATGTGCAGGGTCACGCATTTAATTCATAAGTCCTTTAACTTGAACTGAGTAATCAAAGTTTTAGTGAAAGTTATGGTACCTCTTCCATTTGCCTCTCTTCCACTTCTTGCAATCTCTGTCGGACCTAGTCCAGCATGCAGTGCTGTGTCAGGAGGACAGGCTATGGGATTCTATACCCACTCCAGCGAGCGTGTGAGATCTTGCTGGCCTTATCTTAACAGCAGTTGTGGATATGCATGCATGTAAGCATTATTCGCTTTCTTTAAAAGTCAGCCAGAGTGTTAAATACTTTGATTTCCCTGTGGCAGTATATCCTGTGGGCATGATGCGCATTGTGCGTAGTAGCATTTTGCTTGTAGTTGATTTAAATAAATTTGCTCTTAATTTGGACTTTGATTTTCTCCACAGGATGGTAGTACTTTGTTCTGCACTGTATTAACTTACGACCTATTAATTTGTGTTTTTAAAAAAGATACTTTAAATCTTCTCTCCTGGAAGATTGATGGTGGTACTTAGTTTTACGTTAGTCTCAGATCTTTTTTTGGACCTAATAACAAATTATTTAGATCTAGCCCTGTTTAACTTGAGAGTTTTCAACCCAAGCTGAAAGTAGATGGAACCGGGTGCTTTAGGTTTCTCTTTCATGTGCGTTGCTGGTACACCTGGGGCTGCTCGTCATTACTACCTGATTGTGAAAGGCATTTATAAGGGTGATTTTCTGTCTGTAAATAGTGTCATTGCTGTGAAACAGTTCTTAAAGCAACAGAAGTGCACAAAAACATGCTGTATTTGAAGTGCAACCTGTGACAGAAGTGCACTCTAGGTAAGAAATGCTAATCTGTTACAAAATGGCGTATCTGCTAATGTGGTGCCATTTATAGTCTGCATTTCTTCCTGTAAAAACTTACTTTACTGCGGCTCCTGCCATGTAAATAAGTGTTGACCCATGCAGAGCGTAAGTGTAGTAATCCTGGGCAGTGAAAAACAGAGAGCTTATTTTGGTAAGTTACCTCAAGCGTTTTGCTGTCCCAGTCAGCTGTGCAAGGCCCGTTTTAAGCAATACCTACGTACCTGTCTGTTTTGCCAGAGATCTCAAAGCACTTTAAGCTAGGCAAACTAATTTTGAAGGGTCTTTGAAGCGTGCCTGGGGAAGGTGAATGAGAAGGGTGCTGTTCTCTGGTGCAGCCATGGAGGAGGGAAGCAGCTGCTGCAGCTCGGGTCTGATCTCCTCCCTGGAGTTTCGCTTGCAGCAAGATGGGCTGCTCCTCATGCCCATGAGCGTTTTGCAGATCCCTCTCTCCTCATCTCTTCGTGGTTTCATTGGAGGAAACAGCAAGTGGCCAGTGCTCCTCTTCTGTGGATGGCACAAGGGAAAGCGTGAGCCTAGGGCCACTTGTGCAAAGATCTGTGCTTAAGCTGGTTTTGGAGCAGACAGGAGGAAGCAGAGGGGCACGAGCTTAGGAAATGGCAACATCCAGTCTTTCCTACCTCCTCTGTTCTCCTTGTTTTCTTTTCTTCCTGTGCCTCAACACCTTCTGCAGAGCCATGGAGAGCCAGGGTGTTAATGGGGTGTTTTGTCCCAAAAAGGGACAAAAGTATTAATGTGTAGCCAGCTACCAGGAACAACATGTTAACGTGACATGGAAAGACTGTTGTGTGCCTGTGTACACACACTCTGCGCACAGGTGTGGGGCTTGCCTGTTATTTTCTGCTTGTGTAGACCTTGCATCATCCCCCAGCTTGAGTATCGCTGGTTTCTGGGCAATTAGGATTATTTACCTCCCTGTGAATAGGTAAGTGTTGTCTTTGTTTAACAGGTGGCCAAAATAAAGGTATTCGCTTGCCCAGCGTGACCTAGCAGGGACTCCTGGAGCGGTGGGCAGACTGTAGCTGCTTTGACTCCTGGTGTTTAACCAGAAAGCGTCTAGGTCTGTCCTGTTGCCACGTGAATACCTTACTNCGTGACCTAGCAGGGACTCCTGGAACGGTGGGCAGACTGTAGCTGCTTTGACTCCTGGTGTTTAACCAGAAAGCGTCTAGGTCTGTCCTGTTGCCACATGAATACCTTACTTCCAGCCCCCGGTATTTGCAGAGAAGCCTGTGCCATGCAAGCCTGTGGGTGACCTGCAGAGGTGTAGCTGTGCCGTTGGGACAAGAGGAATGGCCTTGGGAGATCAGAAGCACCGACGCTTTCTTTTGACGTTATAACAATATAGGACTAAGCATTTTCTGTCATGACTGTGTACAGTATTGCCCGAATTCTTACAGAAAAAGTATAAGATAAAGAATAGTAATACCAAATTTATGGAAATGTTCATTGCTTTGAAGTTGTTTGGTTTGCAGATGAAGGCAGCTGTCTTGATACTGAAACTGTAGCAGAATAAGGAAAGGAGATGTCCTGCTTGCCATTCTTTAAGCTAGAAAAATAATTGATCCTACTAGGGAGAATTAATTGTGGGCAGATATGGGTCCTGTCCATGGAAGTTCTGCTACAGTTTTGGTATCAGAGGATCTGTGTATAAAGTCTTGTTTTAAAACTGCAGTCATTAAATTGTCTGCTTAAATTTATGTTGCTTCATCTTACTCTTTTGTGCATTTCTTTTGCAAAAAGCTTTTGTAGTGTTCTACTTACTGATCAGGAAAATACTGTTACAGTGCAGTGTTTGGAAAGCAGCTGGACATCCATAGCGGTGGAATAGATCTTGCATTTCCTCATCATGAAAATGAAATCGCACAGTGCGAGGTGTATCATTGCTGTGAGCAATGGGGAAATTACTTTTTGCATTCTGGTAAGTGAAATATTAATCACTTAAGAGGCCTGTAGGAAATTTTTTGTTTTTCTAGGTTTGGCATTTGTACGGTATGAAGCGTGAGGGAAAGCGTTTAAGCAGATGGTCCGCTACACTGACAGAGTTCCTGTCCTCACTAAGTGAAGAAACTTAAATAGGAGTGAATCTTGAAACTGTAGAATGAATACCTTTATTAATAAAGCAGTTACAGTTAAATACTCCTAAATTTAATCTGTGGAAATCTCCAAATAATAACAGTATATGCGTTGCCCATGTACAGTGTTTACTCCTAATTAAAAATGTGAAAAGAAGAGTTTCTCCTGTAGACTCTCATTCCCTTTCATTTGAGTTTCCTCAAAAATTGAAGGTACTCTTTGTGATAGGCTTTATTTTTTAATTGTGTTTTGGCTGTAATAGTCTTGTGGGTAGAGGGTGAAAACAGTTGATCTTTTCTATGTGTGTTTATGTAGTCCTCCTAAAACCAGAAATTCCTGCTGTCTTAGGACGAGGACTCACAGTATCTGAAGGCAGGGAGTGGAGGCGGCAGGTGGGCAGATACTGATGCGTTTTAAAAGCATTGAGAATAGAATAAACCAGTCTTGTTCTCCGTTGTCTCTTGGGACCAGTTGCTTGTGGGCTTAAAAAAAAGTTTTCAGTAGCATGCAGAATCAAATAGCCTGTGTTTGTAAATAGGGTGAAAGGCTTTTAATCATGCTAAGAAAAGACATCTGTACTACTGGAAAATTTGTATGGAGAGAATGCTAAGATACTTGAACTGGTGAACCAACAAAGCTCATGAAGTTGTGATCCTGCAGAGAAATACCTGAGCTGGGGTCTTTTGTATGGTTTGAAATGTGGTGAAAGCCTTGCAGGCAGATGCTCTGCTGCAGCAACCAACCACTGGATGTTCCACGTGCGCAATTCACATACTTGTAACTATTTAAATTCTCCTGGGAAGCCTTTTTTATCCACCAGCAGCATTACACCTGGTGATGTATGAGAAAAAAGATTCATGCTGAAGAGCAAGTGAGTCAGATGCTTTGGTCTACTCTGGTCAGGCATGGTCATTGAGGTTGCTGGTGGGTAGTCAAGGAGGTCTGTGACATCCGTGGGCTACGTAAGGACCAAGTTACTCACTCCTTGGCTCTGTAGAAAAGTGGAGACATTGAGTCTCATCACTGTGGTCCCTTGACCCTCTCTGGTGCTCTGACCAACTTCAGTGTTGCTATGCTTTCTTATGGAGCGTGAGTGACATGGTGTTGGTGTAGCCCATAGATGTCACAGACCTTGCCTCTTCCCCCAGAAGTGACCTCACTGGCTTTGTCTGACTAAACTGTGTGAAAGCATCTATTACTCGCTTGGTCTTCAGCATACGATACTGCCTGGCATTACGTAGAACTGCTCCTTGCTGCCTTAGTACAACTGTGCTTCAGTGAATTTTGTGCTGTACAGTGCTTTGAACTACATCGTTGTCTGATGGTACTAGCACTGTTCCCATCGATGGTAGTCTTGAAACTTGCTCTTCCTGTTGCAGTCACAGTGGTTCTGGATGGTCTCCAAAGAACTGAAGTCAATAGAAAGTGAGGTTCAAATCTTCAGTCTGTCTTTTTGCTGAACAGTACTTTGTGCAAGATGTCTTGGAGAACTCTTTGAGCTGCTTGCCTGAGGAAGAGATGCAGAGTTAAGCCCACGCTACGCTCTGGGAATTACTTGGGCTTTCTTTTACGTATGTGTGTGTATATGTATATATATTTGTACTGTACAGGATGAATATTGAATTCTAGTTTCAATTCCCAGTAGAGGCTGGTGGATCCTCCAGGGTCTGCTTTGTTCCTAAAGTGCTTGGAAATTCTCTGCGCTTCCACCGAAATGCACTGGTTACTGCCAGGTGGAGCCTTCTGTTGAAAACCAGTGAATCTGAGTTTTCAAGCTTCGAACTGAAACCATAGGGGAAATACTCATTGAAACTAACTAAATAAAGAGGAGTCATTTTTTCTTTAAAAAAAAAAATAGTTGATTCCAAGGGCAGTTTGCACACTGAGGTTCTCTAGGAGCTGACAGATTACATTCATTAAGTCAAAAAAATCTGCTGGAGGACGATAGTGTGAATTATTTAGGGCAAATGAATCAGCTTCAGAAACAATTTATTCTGGTAGCAGACTACAGAGTTTTAGCAGGCTCGGAATTGGAGGAGCAATCCCCATTAGAGGAAGAAAATCCCTGCACTGGGGATAAATCTTCTTATAAAGACTTTTTTTTAGACTACTTGTACTCTGGGAAGAGCGCCAAGCCAAAGTTATGAAAATCCTTGTATTTTGTGATTCTTTAATGAAATCATTCTAAGTGCTGAAACTCTTGAAGAGGAACGTTATTTCAAATTCAGATGTTACCTGTACCTTCTTAGGAAAACACAATCAAACTATTTTAAGCTTGGTTGCCTAAAGTTAAGTAAGTCAATATTTAGGCACCTTTGCAAAAGAAAAAATAATAATCATACCCAGGCTCTTCGCCTTCTCCCGGGAGAAGTTTGTCTGTGGGTTCCACTTGAGTTGCAAGACCTGCAGGTGTCCAGTGCCTCTGATAGCCCAAATGTTCTTATTGAGAGCCCTGAGTTTAACCATGCAGTGGTGAAAATGGCCTCACCTGCTGGCAGGCAGGACAAATGCAATGAAAGTGAGATTTTGGTTTGATCGTGGATTTCTGCTGTGGCTGCTTCTGTATCCATAGATCTCTTGATTCTTTCCCGCTCTCCATAGGGTGTGTTGTGCAAACTTAAATTTCCAAGTGGTTGGGGTAGGGCTGGAGGTAGCCTTCTTATGGAGAATCCCCGCTGTTGAATCATTGTCAGAAATAGCTAAGAAGTGAAACCTGCTGCTTTTCACGTCCGTTTACCGGGTCTGAGCATGTTGCTTTTGTATCTAGATGAGTGTAGTGGGGATTTTATACGCTTGTGGAAGAGAACGGTTTCCAGGCAAGTGTGCAAAAGCAGCACTGTGTGGAGAGTAGCACAAAATTGAGACAGCTGCTTGGGCTGCTGAGCAAGAAATACCACCTCTACCACCACCTGCAAAAGCAGAAGCATGATCGTATGTTGTCCTTGTGGAGCGCTCTGAGGTGTTGTTAATGCTGGACTGCCAAATCTGAACGAATGCAGAGCGCTGATGTGGTATTAAAGAGTAAGAAAAGTCAGTGCTTAAAAATCTACCTCTAAGTATGATTAAGTGCTGGATTCTGCAGGTCACAAAGGGCCCGAAAATTGCGTGTTGATTGTGAGTGCTTGGTAACTTACAGGATTACTCATTTATTAGAAGAAGCCAATTAAGGCTTTTAACATTTCTGAAATGATGCTGCGTAGTCTTTTATTGGCTACATGTTCAGCATCTCTCCGGTGCTGTGAATAATTGATGTTTTCCATCAGCGGTGATGCTGCGGCTAGCACAGACGAGGCCCAGGAGCATACAGCCTGAGGTTGCTCACCTCCTGTCTTGCTTCGACAGAACTTTTGGTACTGAAGCCCAACTCTGTGTACTCTCCTAAATGCAATGGAGATGGTTACTGCCTTCTTCCTGTACCACAGCCTGCAAACTGATGGTCCCTGTGGCTATTGAAAGCTCTAGCAATGCTCAAAGATTCCATTTTAAAATAAGCCAGTTCAAATTAGGCATCATAGCTACATCCCCGCCTCCCCCTTCTTTTTCTCAGTCTCCCAAAGTCTAGAGAAATAGAGAACATGTAGAAAATTCATTTTAGATGTAAGGTGTTTTGAACCAGCATGATAAACTTTTGGATTAAAAAAACTCAGCATAACAGCCACCAGCAAGTAATAAGTACAGAAAATTGTTTGAGACACTAATGTGAGATCACTGAAAGATCTTTAAAGATTTCTGGAAAGTCAAGAGTAACAGGTAAGGTACTTTTCTGTGAAGATTGAGAACTGTTTCCTTACTTGCTTGTTTTTATCGGTTTATTATGAATTTCTGCAGTGATGGTAGGGCGCCTTTTTGGTTTTTTCCTTATTAATGTGTCTGGTTATGGTTATGGTGTTTTGATTTTTTTAAAAACATTTTCTCTTCCTGTGTTTTGAAATTCACCCAGCCAAACCTGAGGATGGAGACATGTGCAGGGCTGTAGGCAAAGCTATTGAAAATGTTACACTTTGCATTGAAATGGTCGACGCATATCCATCACAGCATGTACTGCCTGCAGTGTTTCCAGTGTCTCAGTGCAGTCTTTCTCATTCACTCCCCATTCAAGAGCATGCTCATTTATCCTGGTTAATTTTTTTTTTTGTTCTAGGGCATTTGCATGTTAAAGGAAATAAAGAAAAAATGTCCAAGTCATTAAAAAACTACATAACAATTAAGGTAATTATTTCTGTGAATTGAAGCAATGTATGTTTGTAATACTGAAATATTAATCACAGCCATCTTTTGAGAAAATATTGGAACATGTGCTTGCTTATTCTGCAGCGACAGACCTGAAGCGAAATGTTTCTCTAGTACTTGTGCCCTGTTACTGCGGATCTGGATGTAGGAAACCTGTTTGGACTCAGGATTTGCTTATATTGTGGATCTCGTTGAGCTGAGAGCATTTGTAGGAGCAACGTTTGTGCCCAATACCAGACTTCTGCATTATAGGTTTACGGTTGGACTTGACAATCTCAAGGGTGTCTTCCCATCACTACAGAATAGAGTCATTTCGGTTGGTTCTCACAGAATAGCAGGGGTTGCAAGGGCCCTCTGGAGATCATCTAGGCCAACCCCACTGCTAAAACAGATGCCCGTAGAGCAGGTTGCACAGGAAAGAATCCAGGAGGGTTTTGGATATCTCCAGAAAAGGAGACACCACAGCCTCCCTGGGCAGCCTGTGCTGTCACCCTCACAGTAAAGAAGTTCCTCCTCGTGTTCAGGTGGAACTGCTTGTGTTCCAGTTTGTGCCCGTTGCCCCTTGTCCTGTCGCTGGGCACCCCTGAAAAGAGCCTGGCCTCATCCTCTTGACACCTGCCCTTTAGATATTGATAAGTATTGATGAGATCCCCTCTCAGTCTACTCCAGGCTGAACAGACGCAGGTCTCAGCCTTTCCTCACAGGAGAGATGCTTCACTCCCCTCACCATCTTTGTAGCCCTCCGCTGGACTCTCTCCAGTAGTTCCCTGTCTCTCTTGAACTGGGGAGCCCAGAACTGGATGCAGCACTTGAGATGTGGCCTCACCAGGGCAGAGCAGAGGGGCAGGATCACCTCCCTCGACCTG
>VZSC01016378.1:756795-768791 GCA_013398225.1 Steatornis caripensis
TACTGGTGCATGGGGTTGTTCCTCCCCAGGCGCAGGACCCTACACTTGCCCTTATTGAACTTCATCGGGTTTCTCTCCACCCAACTTTCCAGGCTGTCCAGGTCACGCTGAACGGCAGCACAGCTTTGTGGCGAGTCAACCGCTCCCCCCAGCTTTGTATCATCAGCAAACTTGCTTCTCGTCTGTCTGCTCTTAATAGTGCATATGCTTTGGGGACTTGGAAAAGAGCGGATGTTTTTCCCTTGCTCTGCTTTAGGTGAAATGGCACATAGTGTCAGCATTTCGTCAGGAAGCTATTAGGTGTCCTGCAACCGCACTATGCCAGTGGTCTCTCGTATTCTCCTTTAATTTTATACGGTCACCTTGCTGATGCGCAGAGAGCTTTGTCTTTTGGTACCCACAAGCCACGTGAATGTGTCTCAAAGTTTTTGACGTAGTCCAGAGCAGAGTTTCTCTGCCAGGCACGTGTGCTGCAGCTGTGCCTGGCACCAGGGTGGCTCCCATGATGGCTGACACCTATTGCTAGAAGTGGGTAGTTTCCTTCCTTTAGACAAAGCTTGAGTGGCTGTTTCAGCACATATGTTCCCCTTTGCCCTCTCAGAAGATTTGATTAAAATCCCTTTAAAAAAGAGTTCAATATGAGCTGCTTTATTCTTAATTCTCCTGATGCCGTCTGGGTACAGTTAAGCCCTGTCTCCCCCAGAAAAATTACCCATCGGTCACAATTTTCACAGAAATTTCCCAAGTCTCAGCAGACGTGAACAGTGTGGGGAAATTGCCATGAATGCAATGCATGCAGTTAAATATAACGTGTAGAAACGTTCCCCTCCATGTCTGCGATGGGACTTCTTTGTGTTGAGAAAACAAAAACTTCAGCCCCGTCTCTTTTCCCTTGTGAGTCTCTGCTTTTTATTTCTGCCCTTAGACTCGGCTAACAAGTATTAATCCTTCCCTGTAAGCGATTTTCAGTCTAGTGAAACAAATTTCTTCCTGTACAGCCTTCCTGCATCTTGAAAGTTAAGCCCTATGTGGAAGTTTTTATGCCCGCTCTGAAAGAGGGGAGGTGGGTCTGGGATGGTGCCTGCAGCATTTCCCTGGTCCCGCCAGCGGTTGCCTGCATTCCAGGCTGTCACCCGGGCGTAGCCGCCTTGCATCCACCATGTCCAGCTGCCCTGTTTTCCCTCCCCCTTGTTCCCTTCTCAGCTTTTTTTAAATTTTTCCTAAATAGCTATTAATTCTGACCCCCAAAATCAAGCATGTTGCGATAACGCACGGCTGAGCAACCTGCTTTGAAAGAGCAGTGATAGTTTCTCTGTGCTCCATTTTTAATGAAATGCAGAATTGTTTTTTTCTGGTTTGGATAGTTCTTTCCCAGATTCAAATTTATTTCCGTACTTTACTCGTATTGCTCTATCTCTGTGTGTTAGTGTAAAGCTTCTGGGCACATCGGGTGTGCTCAGTTACATAGAGTTTATTTAACCAAAACCACCCTCCATAACAAACCGACATATCGCTGTCTGTTTCTTGATTCAGCCTGCCCTGATTCACGTGAAAACAGAAATAATGGAGGCAGAGATGGCATATAGCTGGCACTTTGCTACCTTCAGGGTTCAGGCTAGTTTAGTCTGGTAGCAGAAGCTAAATTTCAAAATGTGCATCTTTAAGCGAATTGCACTTTGCGTGTTTTGTCGCTTGTATTGACTTCTTACGATTTTCTATTTCAGTGGCGCTTTAGTGTTACCAACCTAGCATCGCCAATTTGCAAATTAAAAAAACAAAGCAGGAATGCAGTGTTCACAGTCAAATCTGCCACGGTGCCCACCCTCGCTGAGAGCAGGGTTGAAAGTGGTTGAATGTTTTATCACTGTGCCTTGCCAGCATTTCAATAGTTCTTTATACTATTAGTATAAATTAATTACACTAGTAGTAACAGTAATAATTTACTATTTACTATAGTAAATGATTTGTAAAGCTGGATAAATATTAGGGTGAAATTAATGAGGTTTTGTAATTAACACAGATAAATTCTAGCAATATATATAAAAAGCTATTTTTGTTCACTCCCTGTTTTCCTTCATATTCTAGTCCTGCAGAAAAAATACACTTACTTTATTTTTCAAGAAATCATTCTTATTTACATAAAATTTGTGAAACTTAGGAGCTTTTCTTTCCTGCAAGATTGTATCCCAGTATTAGTCCGGTAATTTCAGTTTGTTTTTTTGCAAAGGTCTTTATGCAGTGGATGTTTGATCATAATTACAAAGTACTTTTTGCTGTCTTATATTTGACATTGTGTGTTTATTTCTATCTTGTGTATATGTATGCACTTCTGTCTCAATATGGAATTAGATTTTATTTAGTTTAGACTTTAAACCAGTGTTACAGTTTAAAGCTTTATGCCTATCTTGAACTCCAGAGATGGGTTATGTGTCATGTTAGTTAGTCTGAAATACACTGTGAGACCAGTTTAAGGGGGTGGAATAACTCCTGAAGAAATAGTTTGATACAATGCTAAAGCTGTCTTTTTGTGGATGGAGTTTAGGATTTCCTGAAGAAATTTTCTTCGGATCAATTCAGAATGTTTTGTTTGCGCAGCAGATACAGCTCAGGTAAGGAAAAAAAACCACAACCCTTACTTGTTGGGATATGCATGGCTTTCCACACACGCTTCCCAGGCTGGCGACGCAGAGGTGCAGAGGTGGAGCGGGCTCTCCCCGCGGTGCCGTGCAGTTCCCTGCCGGTGCATGGAAAGGTTGGCGTTTGCTCTGTGGGGCTGCTCTTTGCCTCTCATTGAGAAGAGCATCTTTACTGAGCACAGTACATAACCGTTCGTCTAAATACCTTCCGGAGCTGCAGTTAATTGTGACTCTCAATTAATTGCACTTTCAGTTAATGAATTACCTCCGTCTCTGATTTGCATCTGTTGCAGTCTTTTGTATTTCAGTCACGATCAGCTGTTTTTGGAGATGTATCTAGGTAGAGCTTTGCCTTCTATTCCCGTAGGGTATGACAAGGGCCTGCTAATAACTTTTTATCTTCCTGCTGTGTTATCATTTTTTGTCTCGTGGAGTTACTGAGCGTTGAGGCAGTTCTGTGGTGTGGTGCAGTGCAGCTTGCTTACGCCAGCACTTGATAAACCTAATGATCACCTTAGCCTGGCAAGCACTGCTGGTGGGGAGAGGTCTGGAGATTTTGTCAGCTTCGTGGTCTGCACTGTGGTGTTTCCAGCAGGCAGATGCTGCTTTGAACTGGAAGAGGTTTTCATATGGATAGTGTTTCTACCAGTTTACTGGGGCCTGCCAAAAGCAGGTGGTACTTCCCTAACCACTGCTGGGTCACCTGGCTTGTTGGCGATCCTGGCATGGTGACTGGGTGGTGGAGCACAGGGCAACACCTGCTGAGTTATTTCAGTGGGCCTCTGGCAGCCTCAAATAAAGCACCGCTAGCTGCGGGACTGTCAGAGCTGGCATGGTTAAGACTCTGTGGCTTTGCAAGTGTCCGTCAGCGTGCAATGCACTGCAAGCCTTTGTGGACGTGCAGTCATTGGGCTGGGAAGTTCTTTTGCTCATTAATACCTCCAGCTGCTTGCAGGAGCCACCTGCCTGATCTTCCTGGTGGAGCCTCCCTCTCCGAAGGCAGCTGAAGGCATCAAAATGCCACGTATGCCTGAAATATTTTGAAGCATGGGATAGTAAAGAGACTGCTGGTTATTAACTGCCAACCTCCACCGTGGTAGGAAGGGAGGAGCGAATCCAGGCGGGAGGTTTGCTGCAGGACAAGCCCCCGTTTGGAGCAGGACGGAGGAGAGGCAGTGGGGAGCACTGCCACTGCGGAGCAAGGTGGCAGGACTGTGGCACCCCTGGCTGTTTCGGGGTGATGCTGCAGGACAGTGGCACAGCTGACTGTTTCCTCTGGGTCTCTCTCAGGAGGTGGAGCACGTTGTGCACACATAAATGGCTTCCTGGCTGCAACTGGGGACACTTGGGAGTCTTGAACAAATGTGTATTTAAAACAAAAGAAGAAAAAAAGGCTAAAACCTACAACAGTGTTATATATACGTTTGTCCTATAAACAACAGCTGAATGGCTGGCAATTTCTAAGCTGGCTTTGGGGCAGGGAGTGCAGCGGAGGGCTGCCTTGCGCCTTCTCTGCTGCATGTCACCTGACCGCACTTGAACCTCTGCGAGAAGGACGGGACCTTTTTTTAACCTTACTCCTAGGTTAAATACTTTCCTCTGATAACAGAGGGGTACCTGTGCAAATACAGATGGCTTTGATGAAAGGATATGGTGGTGTTATGTCGGAGAGCCAGCAAGCCGCTCGGCAGATGAGGGTTGCTCTAAGGTCTGCTGTGCTTGCCACCTCTGCCGTATGAGGCAGGGTGCGGTTATTCGCTGTCAGATAAAAAAACAGTCAGTCCCTGCTGAGCCAGGTATTTACTATGCAGCCTGTCAGTTTGTGTCCCTGCTATCAAATCACTTTGGTCTAAAGATAACTTTACTGCACTCCTTCTGGTCTTGCTGTCTGCTGCTTAAGTATTTTTATTACAAATGAGATCCCAAGCACCTTCTGTTTGTTCCTAAAAAGGGTTTCGTAGCCTAAGCCTGTTGATGATGGTTCCTACCATCCCTGCCTGTGAAGAAGAACCTCTTGTACTTGCTAAAATCTAGGTTTCGGGGGGGTCAGGTGATGGGTCAATCCCATAGAAGATCTTCATAGGCACACGGGTGAGGACAGTGCCTGACAGTTGGGAATGGCTCGTGCTTGGTGCTGTGTTTTATTTGGATCTTGGGCTCGTAATGGGCCTTTTTCGTGGTCTAGGCTAAACCCTGCCTGCCTGTGTGCTGACGGGCACCTGGGCACAAATGTGACTCCAAACTGACCCAGCCACGGAAGGGCGAGGGCTGGAGGGGCACGATCCTCTTGCTTCTCATCAGCATTTGCTTTTGCAGTTAGGTGGAGGGGCTGTGAGCTTGCTGCAGGCAGCGGGGTTCTGTTCCCAAAACACTCTCCTGGTCACCAGAACCGCTCCATTGAGTTTGTGAACGTGAGTGAACTGTAATGTTTTTTGTCCCTCTGGTCTTTAATTACTTGTTGATGCTAATAAACATATGTTTTGTAGTTTGACAGTGTAGCGATGATGCCCTCGGTGGCCAAGGAGGGAAGGGCTAGGGAGTCAGGTGAACATTTATAAAGCTGGGCTTGCCTGTGCTGTGCTGTGGGTTTGCAGTGCCTGCAGGCGGTGGTTTAGGAGAGCGCCGTGGATCAGGGGAAGAAGGATGGCTTTAATCAACGAGGGCTTCATCAGGATAAACTTTCATTAGGTATTCCTCGCGGAGTTCCTGTAACCAGGGTAATCAGTTGAGTAATCTTAGTAGATGTAAATGTTATCTTTCAATATCTCACTGTTTTCTGAAAGTCTGTACATTGGTCTTTTTAAAAGCTGAGTAAAGCTTAATTTTAAAACCAGTGTTAATGAGGCAGTAATGCAGATTTTTAATTACACACAAGTGGAAAACCTGACAAATACAAGTCCGGATTTACACCTTAGTTATACTGGGGTAAATCCTATGGAAAGCCTGTTTAAACATTTAGGCTTCTTTGGGATTTAGGCTAATGGAACCGAGATCAGTTCTCGCATCTGGCTGCTTCTGCCCTCTTAGGTCTGTCCCCTTGCTCAGACTGGCTGCTCTAAAGAGGCTGTGTCTGTGCAGTGTTGGGTAGTTGCACAAAGCAGTTGGCTGTCACGTGTGCACGGCCAGAGGTGAGATTGCTGTGGAAACTACAGGCGATGCGCAGTGCTGATGAGATTAGGGATACGCTGCAAACTGTAGTTTGGATGCGACTTAGTGCAGAGGTCAGGCATAAAATGGTGAAGCGATACTGCACTGGCTACGAATGGCGCTTTGATTCAAGTAATCAGCTCTGGCACAATATTGTGGGAAGGAATGCATTTAAATGTGTCCTTGGTGGACACAACTTCCACTGAAGTCAGGTGAGCTGTCTTGCATAGGGTCCGAGTGCTCTTCTACAGAAAATTGCACGTTACTGTACAAATAAAAAAATTGCCTCCTGCTGATGGCAGCTCGCAGCAGAAATGACAGGGGGCCGGCCCAGCACCTGCGCCTCTGAGGGCATAGGCAAGGTGAGAGGAGCTTGTGTAACCCTAAGCCAGCAGAAGTGGATACTGATAGTTCCCGAAGCGCAAGTGCCTGCCAAAGCTAGAGTCCCACTGAATGCCATGTTAGTTGGGGGGCTGGTGTTGTCTTTCCAGTTGGTGAAAGAGAACCACTGTGGGGTTAAGGTACAGCAGATAAAGCAGAGCTCTGCTTAGCATCCGATGAACCGTTTACCTTAAGGTTTTGTCTTTCTTTCCAGTGATTATAAAGAGGCTTAGATCTAAGCGTGTAAGTTGGGTGGGATGAATCCCATCCCAGATATGCCCTTAGGAGTTTAAACCATCTGTATTTTCTCTAATAGTTGCCTTCAAAAATCCATATGGCTAGTTTAACTGTGATATTGTGAGGGAATTGTATATCTAGTGCAGAATCTACATTGTGAAATTTTAGGTCCATCTAGATTTCAGATACTGGTGAAGCAGCCCTTTAAGTGCCTGTATTGCTGATGGAGTCGGTGGTGAGGGGTAGTTCTCTCTGGAGATCTCCAAATACAGATCGTGTCTACCTAAATTAGAACAGGAACAAAATTATGGGTGAGATCAAAGTTACATCTTGCCAACTTAAATCTAGGGGGACGCTTAGAAATATATCCAATCCAAATGCTTCGGAGTAATAACTTCACAGAGAGATTCAATAATGAAAAAAGATTTAAAGTCAGGTAGCTATCGCTTCAGTCAGCTTCCAGACGCTTTTTGAATCAGTCTGATACCTCTCCAGTAGGTTATACTTTGTCGTGTGTAATGATTGTCTTTTAGATTGATTTAATTCACTGAATGCGCATGAAGAATGGAGTTTTTAATTGAATGTGCAATTAATTGTAAGAAAAGTTTGCTATGACAAATAATAACAAACTTTTGCTGGATTGACTTCGTTTCAGAATATTGTTCCTGTGCATGACAGACAACATCCTCTCTATCATAACGCTCGAATAATTTTTTTTTTTAGCAGTAGAATTTAGTGACAAGTGCATGGATGATGCAAAGCACCATCTTCAGGCAATTTCCTCATTTATTAGAGATGCAAATGCTTACATAAAAGGACAGCTGGTATGTGACCCTGTTAGAGAAGATGTACTGTGGGAAAGGTAAGTGTACCTCCTGTATCTTAAAGACTGTGATTATGTGAACAACAGTTTGCTGACAGGCTCAGAGGGCTGAACAGTGTAGTGTTCTGTTTAAGAAGGACTGAGAGGCAGTCTTCCCTGCCAGCCCTCACCAAGGGCAGCTTTTTGTTTTCTTTTTCTAGCCAGCTGCTTTTCCTCATAGTCTGTCACACTTAGTTCCTTGTATTTTAAAAATCCGTTATTTATCTGGCGTGCCTGTCCTAACACAGGCACCTTTGCCCCTTTTGACTGATGTAGAAGGCAAAGCTACGACTGAAGTTGTGAGGCTGCCTGGTTCGTAAGTAGAACTGTGCAGTAGTGACTGAAGAAGAAAGAGGATGACTGGAAAGTCATACGCCTTGGGCACGTAAGCTTGTACTCAAGCTGGCTGGCACTGTGGTGTGCAGCAGAGGAAGAAGGGGTTACTAAGAAATTGGCCAGGGGCAGAGATGTTACAGGGGAAGGAGAAATTATGGTTGTTGTGACCCTGACAGTGACGTGGAGAATCTCCTTTGGAGTCCCTTAGGAAAACTAGATCATCTTCCAGGAGAGAGAAGTGCTGTGTGTGGAGTGCAAAGCCGAGAAGATGAGCGCAGTGCTCTGGAGTCGGGGCAGTAGGGGCATTGAGAGCGCTGAAGTGACGTATGCGCAGGCAGCTCCGGGACGTAGGATCAGAGGGGAAAGGGCCTGTGCCGTAGGAGTGAGAGGCAGCTTCCTTGGGGTGCGGGCATCTTGCTGTCAGGGAGCTTGCAGCTGCACCGACTGGGGTTTGCAAGGGGCACTGGAATGTGGTACAGGGAAGGGGAGCTGAATTAACTGGTGGTGATACTTGGCAAAAGGGAGTCCTTCGGCAGGGGGCTGCAGAAGACCTGTTGGTGTGAAATAAGGCTGAGAGATGCGAGGGACATGGGCAAGTTGAAAAGGATTGTCAGTGGGGGATGTGTGGGAGGGCACGGCTTGTGTATCACTAGACATAAAAACAATGAAAATGAAACAGAGCTCTTAGGAAAGTGGTAGATATTCAGCAGAGAGGGAGAAGCTTGCAGGGAAGAGTGTTGAGAGGATTGAGCTAGGGCAGTAGCCGTCTGGTAGCTGAGGGGAGGCAGGCGTTCCAGGCAAAACCACACAGAAACAGGGAAAACAGGCTTCAGGGGAGCCCCAGAGGTGCTAGGATAGCTGGACGTTCCCCAGGTAACCCTGCTGCCCGAGCATTATTATGAAACAGCATCCTTGGGCCAGTGCTGTTGAGGTCTGGTTCGCCTGGCTGTGTGCTGGAGCGCGCCACCAGCAGCTGTGCGTAGCTCAACGTTTATTCCTGCTGCTGTCCTCATCGTCCCGCTTGAAGTGGCTGCAGCGGGTGGCACTGCTTCTGCAGCAGTGAGTGCTGGGTGCCCGCTGGCTTTTGGTGCTGTTACACAAACGGTCCTGCCAGGCCTTTCCATCTGGGCCGAGCCATGTGGAGTCCAGGGCTAGGATTGGGCTTGTCTGGGAAGTGAGGGAGCGGCGCCCGCTTCTGAGCTGGATCCTGCCAGCAGGAGTCCGGGCCGACCCCTAGTCAGCTCTCTTGCCAGGCGCTGGAGTGATGCATGTGATGTGGCTTTGGAGGAGAAACGCTGTTAGCATGAAAAACGGGCTGCTGGGAAAAAAAATGAACTTGGAAAAATCCTTAATGTGCTTAATATCAACCTCATTTTCCATCTGTTTTTAAATTATTAAGGCAAGCCTTTCTCTGCCGTTGTTGGTTGCTGTGATTTAACGATGTATTTGTTGAATGGGTGTAGCGCTTTGGATTTTGACGCACGTCAAGTTTTTCCCTTCGCAGCTGAAAGATGTGCTCTCCCCCATCGGCGTAGCATCGCCCGTCATGGGACAGCTAGAACGAAACGACAGTGTCCTTTCGATGACTCCCTCCGGCTGAATAGCTGATGAATTCAGGGTACTGCTGGCATCTTGTCTTATCTTAAACGTTATCTTTTCTTCTTGAAGGCTAGCCAACACAAAAGTAACCGTGAAGGCTGCGTTTGCAGATGACTTTGACACCTCCAGGGCTGTTGCAGCAATTATGGACCTCATTCACCATGGCAACAGACAGCTTAAGGCTGTTACTAAGGTAACCCATTAGGATACAGAGATCAGAAAATGACAGCTGTCCACTGTCCTACTGTTTAATGCAGACAGATTAGTTTATTGTTCACGTAAGAAACCAGCAGAAACAAAGCTCCATAAATTGTTGACCTTAATGGTGCCCATTTGTCCTGACCGTATCGCAGGAATTGTGTACAGCTATTGTTTTGTGCTTCGTTGTGTCCAAAGGATGTTTCTTTCCCTCTGCCCTGTATTATTTATGCCTGAGGTTTTTGAAAGGCCTGAAGCCATTGTGGTGGCATGCTGCTTATTTTAGTGCTGTTTTTTTCTTAACCTGCTTCTTTGCTTAATACCCATGCACAGAAATCAACCTAAATTGGGAAGTGGAGGGCAGTGGTTGCTGCGGGGGCTTTGGCAGGCAGTCTCAGGTGCATGGGGCTGTCGTGGTGACGAGTTCAGCTTTGGGGACCCAGTGGCTTCTGCTGTCAGCAACTTATAACTGCGGCCTCAGCGCGCCTGCATGAGTCTTTCTTCAGATGGCTTTTGGCAAATCAAGACCCTGTTAAGATCTCTCAGTGCTGACACAGGAGGCATCTGGTAAGGACAAGACCTGAGCAGTAACCATGGTCTGAAGCACTTCTGGCTCTCCTTGTGCTAACAGCTCCCTTCCTCGCTCAAGGCGAGCAGCTTGGCCTTGTTGCTGTGCCCCCTTGATTGCTGGTGTCATCACATCCACCATGTTTGTGCTGTAAAAGAAATGTTTGGTACAAAGTAATAACTGATTTTGAAAGATGTTTTGGTTTAGAAATCCTCCATCTTCCTGGTCCTGTGTAGCGCTGACTTTAAGTTCTGTCCTTAGCCTTATCTTTACAAAACGACTCTGAGCGAATCCCTGAGCCGAACCAGTTTGCAGCAGCGATCCGTAACAGCATTACCACTCCTAAATACAAGTGGCCTCATTTTGCCAGTCATTGCTCGTTTTCCCTGAATTCCTTCTGTCAGTCATTCTGTTGAGAATTGAGCGGGGTATTTGCAGGGCAGCTGACTGAGATTTCTGGTTGCGGTGGTGGAGGTTTTCTGAGTGCAGCCCAGCTGTCTGAGTGTTGCTTCTTACTGCCTGCACGCGTAGTTTTTCTCCTTAAGAAATGTGAGTAAATTCATGTAAATGTAACTACTCGTTCCTCTCTCTAACCGTCTCGCCATTCTTGCCTTAGTTGGCATGTTCCTGTTTCTTTCCCTCAGTGGTCCGCTTCAGTTCCTTCCAGTTCAGATCCTTTGCAAATTTTAGGCTAAAGCTTATCTCAGGCCCTAATGGAGAAGTCATATAAAATCCAGTACCCGCTCCTAATTCGGTGGTTATGTATGTCATCACTCTTTTTTTTAAATTTTATTTTCTGGGTTTTTTTAGGCAGAGGTTAGTCCCTTAAATTGCTTCTCAGTCTATCATGTAATCTTGATTTTAATTTTTGTTTGTGAAATAAATATGGAGGAAAGAAGGGAATACTTGTGTTCTTAAAAATGCTATTCTGTCGCTGCTGCTGCTTGTTGCTGCTGCTGCCAGGGCATGACAAAATGCCATAAGCTATCTCAAAGCAGTCTTCATGTTGTTTAAATCGATAAGACACTCAGAAAAGGGTTTGGTTTTTTTTTTTTTAAATAATTTATGTTATAGATGTCCTTGAAGCTGGGATTTTGTTCTTTTGTTTTGTTTTCATACACACAGCCCTTTCATGCCCAGAAGTGCTATTTTTAGGTCTAATTTACTGCGCGCGTGTAGTGCACGGCAGCTTCGCGCATCTCTTCTCCTTGCTGCGCGTCCTGGTAATAAGCTCTTCCCCTCCCCCGTTCGCTTAAATCTTTTCCTTTTGTGTTGTGAGATGCTTTTATATCTCTGTAGAAGTTCCTGTCTGGGCAGATGTTACTGGTGGAGGTAGATGTATATAATTAGTAATAGTTTTCCCTTGTGGACTAGGCTACAGAGAGATGCCGAGTTCTGTAATATGTATTGACTGGACAATCTCTTTTGAGTGTTTTTTAAACAGGATGCTGGATCTCCTAGAAGCTCTGTTGTGTATGGAAGCATTATTTCCTATATAGAAGGCTTCTTTAATGCCCTTGGGATGTCCTTTGGAGAAAGACAGGTACGAAACATCTCTTCTATGTGTACTAGTATATGGTAGCAGTGCCAGCGTTACATTTTATAGAGCACTTTCCAGAAGTGTCAGATGTAACAAAGTAAATTGTTTACATTTTTAGTAAACCTTTTTCCACTGCTTGCAGTTTTTGCCATGATGTCTTAGGAGAGTGTGTGGGGAGGTAGAACAGGAGAAAGCAAAGTGTGGGCTTTTTTATCATAGAATCATAGAATGGTAGGGGTTGGAAGGGACTTCTAGAGATCATCTAGTCCAACCCCCCTGCTAAAGCAGGTTAGCCTAGAGCAGGTTGCACAGGAACGTGTCCAGGCAGGTTTTGAATATCTCCAGAGAAGGAGACTCCACAACCTCTCTGGGCAGCCTGTGCCAGTGCTCTGTCACCCTCACAGTAAAGAAGTTCCTCCTCATGTTCAGGTGGAACTTCCTGTGTTCCAGTTTGTGCCCGTTGTCCCTTGTCCTGTCGCTGGGCACCACTGA
>VZSC01016378.1:769971-827702 GCA_013398225.1 Steatornis caripensis
CCAGAATGAGCCGTTCCATCACCTTTCCAGGGATGGAGGTGAGACTGACTGGCCTGTAGTTTCCCGGGTCCTCCTTCTTGCCCTTTTTGAAGATTGGAGTAACATTGGCTTTCCTCCAATCCTCAGGCACGTGTTCTCCATGACGTTTAAAAGATGATGGAGAGTGGCCTAGCAATTACATCTGCCAGCTCCCTCAGCACTCGTGGGTGCATCCCATCGGGACCCATCGATTTGTGGGTGTTATTCTCTGACATAATCCCGTGTGACTTCTGCAGCAACTGTGCTGTGGAAATGAAAAGTGTGAGAAATGAAACAAGAAGAAGTTAGCATTGGAGGCCTTATAAGTTGGTCCTCTTATGTCCCTGGCTTTTGCCTGGTTCTTCTTTCTCATGGTTGTACCCAGGCTGACTTTGATAGCCATACGAATATTTGCAGTTGTGACCTCCCTGCACAGCAGGAGCTGGGGTCCAGCTCCTCTGCGGAAAGCCAGGGTGCAGGGAAAGGGGCTGCTCTACCCTGAGCCCTGGTAGGGCGCAGGGAGCGGGGAGGGCAGCGGGGAGGCCCGTCATTGGCATTAGCTTACATATATCCTTTAGGGCTTGGGAGGGTAGGAATAAGGAGCAGGAAAAAGGAGAGAAAAGCTCAAAGTACTGCACAGGGAAGAGAGTGATAAATACGGAGGTGATCTCATAATGTATGGAAGGGGAGCACTGAAAATAACACAAGGTGTTGGAAACTAGCAGGCTGTTCTGCTCTCCTCTCCTGCTTGAATCTGGAGCTGAATACCAAGAACTTGAAAACTTTGTTTAGAGAAACAGTTCTGCAAAAATTTGTTTTGGGGAGGGGGAAGCAGGATAAGAAAATGCAAATGACCTTATTCATCCTTTGAAAGTCAGGCAGTGTGACAATAAATTTGTTTATTTACTTTGCCTCTGTGGATTTTTCCACAAAATTTCTTTCAAAGCGGCTGGATGTGATTTGGCTGTGTGTTACTCCTCATAACCCATGGTTTGTCGTGTCAATTTGTAGTGGCATACTAAACACTTACATTTCTCTGTAAGTTGGATGGCAAATCCATTTACTTGGATTACATGGATGGCATCCATTCCTCCAGATTCTGGGCTGTACGTATGCAGGCGCCTGCTGCATCTTCATTTTTTGCTGAAACAAGTGTCTGAATGCTTTTCTTCTGCGTGCTGTGCTAGTTTCTCTGGGGCAGCAGGGTCAGCAGAAGACATTGGTGCTGGGCAGGCAGGAAGGAGCAGCACGTCGGACCCTTCTCTGTCCCTCTGCTTTTTCCTTTCAGCTTCCAGTAAACGAATCAATCAAAATCTTCATCAGAAAGGTCTGTGGGCTGCCACAGGATAGGAAATAAAACGGTGCAGGGATTGTTCTCTGACCTTGAGACCAGCCACAAAAGCTCAGTGTCCAGCCTTTCTTGCCCCTTAGCCAGGTGGCCCTGGGCGTGCAGCTTGCCGGGAGCAGTCCCTGACCACCATGGGTCCCAGCAGGTGGGCTGTCTGGCCTGGCTGTTGCTGTGCTAACAATTTAATGTAGAGGCTGCGGGAAGCAGCATTCGGGCCCTCTTCATTTGCATGTTTGCGTGTAGCCTGTGGATCTGTCTTGCTCTTTCGGTGGGATTCATCTCAGCTGTTGAGCCTTACGGTCTAATGCTGCTGCCTGTGCTGCTGCTGTAGTTGGTAGAGAGAGGTGCAATGTTAAGGGACAGTTCATCTTAGTCTGGTGGTTGTATGAAGTAAGACTGCCTGTCGCTCTCTGCATTGGCAAGAGAAGGAGCCCGGACAGCCGCAGGCGGGTAAGATGAATCCATCTGAGAAGACGACGGGTGGAAACAGTCGTGCCCGTTTTAGAGCTGGGGAGCAGCGGGCTTTTGCTCTGCCGAGGAGTGCTGTATTGCGGGTGCAGCCAGGGGCAGACAGGTGATTGTCTATGGGGTAGGCAAGGGCCAATTTTCCGTATAAAACTTCTTACGAGCTCTTTGGATTGGTTGGTGCTGCAGGAGAAGAAATTAGAGATCAGCCCTGAGAGGCCACACAGTGTTTTACGTGGCGTAGAGGCGTTTCTTGCTCCCCTCATCATTTGTCTTTCCCTTCTGTATTTAAGCATTTATCCTGCTCTTTTACCTGCCCCAGGTTACGATGGAGCTTGGATTTCTGGCACTTGGATTTATTACCTTCTTCAATCTCAATAACTTCTTTAGTATGTTTACACGTTTTGAAAGTTTGGGGAATTTGCTGCCTTTTATGATTGCGGAGAGCACTGAGTACCTCGCAGTCCGGCCCTTCGATAGCTTCCCCCTCACCACCTCCTCCTCCTCTTTGTTTGCTTCAGTCAGTGACCTCTGAAACGACTCCCTTTCGTTTCCATCCTGCTGTTCGATGACTAAATACAGTCCCCTCTGGCTTTAATTACTCAGCTGCTCTTCTGCTCCCAGTGGAGCATCTCTGCCAGCAACTTTGCCCCCTGGCCGTGGTGTGCTTTACATTTCACTGCTATGTTGTCTGCTCCCCCTCTTGTGTCTTGGTTATAAAACACCGCGACGGCGTTTTCTTGTTTGTTGGAGGTTTGTCCTTTTCCTTCCCGCTGAAGAGTTTGCTTCTAATGAGAAACAGGGACGGTTTCTCTGCCGAGAGCGAGACCAGGAGCCTGGCTGTGTCAGTGCCAGTTCTTCTTCTGCTAGCACCTGAGCTCCTGCCCCGGCAGCCACTGGAGAGGGACCCTCTGGGAGGAGCGAGACCGTTCCCTTCCCGTGGCGTTTACCAGTGAGACTTCAGCCAAGCCAGAGGAGGCTAGGGCAGCTTGGAGCTGGCTGAGGGGAGGAAGGGGGCCAGGCAGCAGCCATGGAACACCCATTGTGTGCAGTGGCTGCTGCTCGGTCAGGTCTTTGGGGTGGCTGAAACTTTGGATAAGGCAGATCAGGTTAAAGTTCTGTGGATTCGGGGAGGTTTTTTTGTAGACGCAAGGAGGAGAAAGCGTAGTCTAGAGACTTAAAGCCTAAATACCTAATTTTCCTGGTTTGTGTTTCCTGAAGAGGGTCTGGAGCAAGAAGGCAGAGTAAGGAGCTGGTGCACTCTCTAGCTCTGCAGATGTTTACAGCCGAGGGACTGTCCGAGCTGGCAGCCGGGCTTCCCTTGCTGTGTCAGATGGCTGTTGCCAGGCCTTTCGTCCAGTAAATTGTCTAATCCTTTTTTAATTTATGCACACTTCTGGCATCTACGAGGTTTTCTGTGGCAATGAGGTCCCCAGTTGGGTTATGCAGCATATTATGCTCGCAATGTTTTAATCATAGCAATACAACGGAAGACGCACAACCAAGAGAGGTGACGAGGCCTCAGTGTATGCTCCTCAGTTGAGGCTGATTTTTAAACAGTTCTCAGATGTGTATAAAGCAACCTGTTTGATTTCTAGGTAGCTCTGGGAGGAGGCGACTCGGCTGTGCTCTCTAACGTCATTGACGAGCTTGTAAGGTTCCGCGCGAAGGTCCGTCATTACGCGCTGGCTCTGCCAGAAGAACCAGCAGAAGCTGTGCCGATGAAGGATGCTGTGGGAGCCAAAGGACCGAAACAAGAACAGAAGGAAAAAAGGCAGCAGTTAATGCAGGAGAGAAAACCCCTCCTGGAGGCTTGTGACAGTCTGCGTGGAGACCTCGCTGCCTTTGGAATCCACATAAAGGTAGAAGACAGTAACCTTCTTTGTGAGACCGTTAGTCGTTTTTTAAGACAGCGTTTATTTTTGCCCTTTGTGCCCCTTCAGCAGCTTTCCGTGTTGTGCTCTGCTCCCTGTATGACTGCAGTAGCAGGAGGTGGAAGTTAAGCCCTCGCCTGGTTGTACTGCTAGCCTTCTCTTCTGCTCCTCATCAACCTCGTGTCTACATGCAAGCTGTAGCTGCTTCTGAGGTTACTAACAGTGTGTTATTTAGCCACTGAAAAATCATGTAATACTTAGAAATCCCTAAACTGCCCAAGTTCAATCCAGAAGGAAGGGTGTGCGTAATGCGTGCGATCTTTAACAAGATCGCAGAGGAACCAGAAAGTAAACTGAGATGACTTAGGAAAATAATGCCTTCCCTCTACCTTCCCCACATCCCCCCACCAAAAGTAAGTCCTCACGAGAAAGCCTCTTCTGTCTTCAGCAGCTCCATTCCCAACTGTTCCTGAGCCATAAGTCATTTGTCAGATTCCTGTACCACTCCTCTCTCCACCCTGCTTTCTACTTCTAACCTGTACCTAATGCCACTGTGCTTTTCCTTCTCCATTACCCCAATGGTGTCTCCTGCTCAAGAGAAATCCCTGCATTGGCTTACTGTCTCCTTCTGCTTTCAAGGTACTGCATTACCTTTAATGGATGCTGCTTCTTCCACTTCCCCTTGCTTCACTGCCCTTCTCAGCTCCGCTCCAGCCCTTGTTGGGTCAGCGTTGCTCCCCATGTGCAGAATAATCCTCCACTTTCTCTCTCCCCTCCTGTTCCCACCGCTCCTTTTCCCCTCGCTCGGGCACTGAGCCTTGCATAGTCTCCTTGCATCACTTTACCAATGGGGAGGATATAAAGCACAATCGTGTTAGGGAGTGAGTGACAGCATACATCCCCTTTAATTGCTAATTGTGAGAGCTGTCATTTGTCAACACAGCTATTAAAAGCAAATATGAAGGGTGGTCAGCTGTCCCCGTGATCTCGGATGAAAGTGAGCGTGCTGATACAAACCCGCATGAGGGCCAAAGCGCAGGGGTGGTGAGCTACAGCTGTGAAAGCAAACTTCCAACTGTGGGAAGTTGGAACATCTGCTTCCGTAACTTGTTTGTACATAGCTAAATCCTCGCTCTGCTTATCCGTCGAGAACGTTTGTCTCAGTGCGGTTGTTTGGATTTGCAAAGTCTTGGAGAAGAAGACTCCCTTTTGATCTGTTAGGCAAAACAGCCGCAGCCCTACCCCCTCCCCTTTGAAGATTTGTTTTGAGATGTTTTTAAAGGGATTTATGGACATTTAATAACCCCCTAGAAATTGGCCTAAGCCAGCATTCAGGGTAGTTCATTTATTTCAGGTTTTTTTTTGATGACCTGAAGCTCAGCATAATCTGTCTCCTGCTTGTCCCCGAGATAAAGCCCGCATGCACGTGTGAGCACACGCAGCACGCGTCCAAAGCTGAACTCCTGCTTTTTTTTTTTTTGCTGATACTGTGGAAGCACCTGCAGGTGTGCTGTGAAGGCTGCCCGGATCTTGCCTTCGCAGATCCCAGAAGAGTCCTGCAAACTGAGCGATGCAGCTCTGCAGTTCCTCGCACTTGTTCCCAGAGTAAACACGTGCTGAGACACCGCCCTACCCAAAGTGGCACTCTCGCCACTGTCGTGCTGAGCACGAGTCTGCTTGGCTGGGTTGGTTGGCTGCCCTGGCGTTGGCTATTGCCAAAGATGCCACGGTAACAGAGCCTAGCAGCTGGGCCCTGCATGCCTAATAAGCACTTGAGGAAGTAATTTTAATTTCTCTTTCCTACCTAGCCTCCAATTTCCATGAAACTTTAATGAGCCCCATGATACGCATGCGGTAATGCATCTGCTAATGCGCTCTCCCTCTGTCACATGCGGCCAAAGTCAGCCGGCAGCTTCTCAAGTCCATGTGCAGAAGGAAAAGCAGCAGAGCAGATGAAGGGGACGAGACTCATCTCCACGTGGTGCAGACTAGGAACCCCTGGTTTGGGGCTGGGCGGGGAGGGGTCAGCCGCTCTAGGGTGCGTGTAGCAGCTTACAGAGAATGCTAGTAACGTAGTTCCCTTAAAAATCAGCTTTGTAGAAAGGGCGATTTCTCCTTCAGCTTCTAAGTTTGTGACTTCTGTACACTGGTTTCTTCTCTGATGCTGTTCAATGAAGACAGTATTTTATTTGTCTGAGTTTACAGAGCTTGCAACAAACTGACTAATTAAATAAATATTAATTAATTAATTATCCACCAGTCTTCTCATGTCATTATAGCGCGTTTGAAATGCAAGTTAATCTGTGCTACGAAGTGAAATGTAGTAATTGGGTATTTATGCATCAAAAACTGTTTTCACTTTAGTGTAAAGAAAATGCTACGTTGCGTTCCAGCCTCTCTCATGAGTCAGAGCTCATGTAACATTGTCACATTTCAATGTTCAAATTAACTTCTGTTTTATTTTCAACAACCGCAATCAAACGGCTAGCTCTTAACAGTCAGAAATGCTCAGTTTGACTACAGTATTCTTTCAAACATATGACAGTATTGCATTACAGGTATTTATGGCAGCAGGCTATTACCCTAAAATTCAGAAGGACATCAAATGTTAGGCAATATACTCTCATGTATTGGCCGTAAGAAGAGCCATTTTTCCATGTACATGAGCCATTTCAATGTGAAAATGTGACTGCTTGAGTTTAACAGAAATTAACTCACATGACAGAGGCTGCACACGACTGCAGCACCCCGTGCCACAGAGGTGACGCTCCTACTGTGGGCTTTTTTCCTTCGTAACGGGGAAGAATTGGCTGTGTTTATTTTACAACTTCGAGTATTATTAGTAACAGATTGGCACTGCCATCTTGAGATGGCATCCCTCTCCTCTTTCACCTAACTGAATTAACAGCTTTGCTGTATGAAGCTTGGTTAAAAACCTGTGCCTCCAACTACCTCGGTGTGCGCGTAATACCTGCGTGACCTGCTTGCTTCTTCTTACAGGACAGAGCTGCTGTTTCAACCTGGGAGATGGTGGAAGGAGGGCAAGCAGAGCAGCAGAGTGAGAAAAAAAGCTGATCCTTCATCCTTGGACTTGTTTTTTATTTCAGCTGCTTTGGCAACAGTTGTAAATACTAATACATTCCAAATAAAATCTTTGGAACAGAATGGCTAACAAAAACAGGACTCACAGCAGGTGCATACACAGCGCAGGTGGCGGAAGCACCCAAAATGCATGGAACACGGCAGTGGCTGTGTTGTCTGACACAGCGTAATGCAGTAAATGCCCCAGCCCCGATGGCTGCGTGATCTGTACTGGTGCCCTGTTTTGCTGAGCTGGCACTGAGAATTAAAACAGTGAAGACACAGGCGAGAACTCAGGCGTGTCATTTAGGGTGAAAATACTTTGTTTTATGCCCACTGGTTTAAACAACTGTGTTCCACTCGGACGCAGAAGAAAGCGACACTTTTAGCCTTGAAGTATTTCCTTACTGCAGCATTGCTGGTTTGGTACCGTGGAACCTTTGACTGTAACATGACGGTATCCAGTTCTCTGTAAGGCCTGGTATCGTTTCAGGCTGCTTTTGCACAGAATACAGCGAGATTCCCATAACACTGGCAGTGGGGCACACTCACGATCTCTCCATCACAATTGGGAAGATAAAATTAGTATGCTTAGCCGTTACCTTTTTTCTTTTGCCATGTTTGCGTTAAAAAAAAAAAATTCGCCTGGCTGGTATGTCTGTAGGTCGATGCTGAGGCCTGGCCTACCCTGTGTTTTAGTGGATGAGTTTTTATGTGGGGCTTGTCCTTACCTACTGGCATACTTTCTTTAAATCAAGTTAGGAAAAGATAACAAAAATAAGAACATGGGTTCATCTACAAGGAATTTCAGGTGAAAATACAATTCACACAAGTCATCTGTTCAGAAGGATAAAGGCTTTCTTCTCCGTTGCTGAGAAGAAAACGCAGTGCTGTTTTTCTGCTCCCTTTCTGGTTATTGGTACTCCTAGAGAAGGTGCTTCATTAGCGCTTTGGCAAATGCTTATTTGACACCGTTGGTATTTTAAACTCGCTAGTGGCTGTATTTGTCTAGTAAAGTAGAATGAAAGGTGAACAACCAGCTGGGCTTCTGTGGGAAATGGGATTGAACACACCAAACAAGGTACACACACTTAATTTGCTATTATTTTTATTTCCTACCAAAAGAAACTGCTACATTTCCAGAACGTTTAAAAATTGTAACAATTTGTATGCATTAGTGAATAACAGAGTTACAACTTCTGTGTAGATTTAAAACCAACACTGTGGGTTGAAATCTGTAGCGAGCTCTCTTAATTGATTGACTTCGCCTACAAATGCCATTTAGATTATAATACCACTGATGGTCTAAATACAAAAAAATTGCTTGTTTTAAAGGAAATACAGTAGCTGATTTTAAAATCAGTTTTAATTTTCTGATTCTATTTAAAAGGAGTTGGGCTTCTCAAATAGTTTTAGGGGAAAAAAACAATAATAGCTTAAGTTTCCCCAAAGATGTAGACAGTTTACAAAACTGCTTAAATTAATTAAACACTGAAAAACCCACCTCTTATGAGTAGATGTTGCTCTAATCTAAAAAGTCTGTGAACCCTCATAGACCAAACTGAGCAAACATTTAAAAAAAACCCTATTTTAAAAATAGGTAACTGTTTTAAAAAGAAAAAAACAAACAAAAATGCGTCAGGGTGAGGTAGTAGTCACAGTGCATCCAGAAATATTGACTATAAGGGCTGAAGGGAAATAGTCAGAGCAGCCTTTCTGATTCCAGGTGCTTTTTGCGGGCAGCTATTGTAAGGTACGAGAATGCAACCTGACTCGTATGCATGACACTGTATGCCAAGCTGGAGCTGGGTCACCAGAAAAGAGCGGCTGCAATGAATACATAACATCTATTGCAATAGCTAGACACGTTATATGCTTGTTCCTGTGCCTTAACGAGTATATATACACTTGGAGCTAGACTGCAGGTTTAAGGGCAGTACCCACTGAAAGGTACTCTGCATGAGCTTGCCCCTCTCCCCATACTGGTTCAATTCCTACAAGCTTTGACTGAATTTCAAAAAATTTAATAAATGATACTGTGCAAAATCCCAGGCAACTTCCCCTTTATACCAAACACTCATCTGCCCTGCCAACGAGCCAGACAGGTATGGCCCTAGCACTAGGAGTCCTGTCTGTCTCGCTAAAGATCGAGGAAAAAGCCCCTAAACCCTGGTGCTGCACTCAGAGCTCAAACACCATTTTTCTATATTCCTGCCTTTGACTTGCGGTGTACGGCCGCCTGCCCAGCGCTTGCAGGGTACAGGTACGTGCCGTTGGCTGCCTTTTGTTCCCTCAATTCATATTCTCCTGCTGGTTAATAGCTAGCCACCTCTGTAGCTGTATGCTGATCTTCTCAGAGCTCTAACTCGGCAGACAAACTGAGTTTTAAAAGCACTTCACTCTTCCATGATCACTGAGAGTTTGACTCTCAGTTGACCAGTTCCGTTAGGTATCACTATGGTTCTTAACCCGCCTAGTACCTCTCCAAATGATAACTTCACAAGCTTCATCATATCGAGTTCTAGATGAGTCAAGGCCAGCTAAAGGAATAGAAAATGTTTTTTTTTCCAGGTAAGCATAATTACTGTTTAATGCCAAGACACCTACGGTATAACCTTGTTCTGCTACGGGGGAGGGGACGACTTTTTCTAAAAAACCCAGGACATTGCAGGAACGGGTGTGTTGTCAAAATGAACACTGCCTCTGGGACGGGGAATGGGAAAAGGCAACTAATTACATTCAAAATCTACAGCAACTCTCATGCATTCCCTTTCCAAAGAGGCTTGCTTTTTGCTTCTTAATATACTAGCACGGCAAACAATGAAGTGCAATAGCTAATTCTAGACAGAGGGTCTAAGAATGAAAATATGACAGCCTTGGTGCAATCCAAGAAATCCAGTTGAGCTGGTGGAAGAATTTTATCTAAGTATCAAGTGCTTTTTTTTTTTTTTTTGCTGTTCACACTTCAGTTATTGCTCAATAACTATCAAAAAGAACAGAGGAATACTTTCAGTTTAGTTTTATTATATTATAACAGATCTGCAACTACAGCTTATTTCAGCCAGAACATTTTTGTATTCCAAACTCTTAAAAAATATCTACATTAATCATATTTTTCTATTCTTAAAAATAAAAAAAATCTACCTAGCATACCAATGCTGCTACAGCACTTGAAAGGGTGCATTACTTATGTAAATTCTACGGTAAATGTAATTACTCTTGCAGTCACTGTTCTTCCTTTTCTTCTTCTCTGCTCCTTTGGCTTCAGGTTTCAAAAAGTTTGTTAAAAGCTGTTCCGACTTCTGAAACCATGTCAGAGGCAGTCATTGAGCGTCCGAATTTTTGAAAGGCTTGGTGGTTAGACTGCCTCGTAAGAGAGCAAGCTCCAAATGCAGCCACTAGAAAGGGATTTTGACTAAAAGGGGGGAAAAAAACAACCCAACATTATAAACAAAATCTGAACACTCTTGTGTAATTCATAAGGTGGTGGACATAATCTTTGTACCCGTAAACATTTGTCGGCACTGTCAGGAAGGCCTCTTAAGCAAATGTGTGTTTCTCAGATTCTTGCATCACAGAGCACCTTTGGCTGAATTTTTTTTTAACAAATACTTCCCTTCCCATGGCACAGCATGTAACTGAGTGAGAAACAACACTAGGACTGAAGGATGCAAAAGGAAAACATACTTGCTTAAAAAATGGGTGGGAAGGAGTTCTGTGTCTGGTTTTACTGATGTGAAACTTCATCTTTTCCTTCAGAGGAAGACAGAAGTGTCACCTGGCAGCCTTTTAACTCCCTCTCCTCCACACTCGCTGGGTAACTCAGTTTAGTTTTGTATTGCGGGGGGAAGGAAGGATGCAGGCGAGACAATTTTTAACACGGCCATAGTCACTGCTTTGGGGCCTTTATTAGATCAGCTTAACAGGGGTACAGTGACAGCTATAGACCACAACAAACATTAAGGCACACTATCTTAGTGCCTCCTACATGCTTATAAACTGCGTAATAGCATACCCAGTCCTCAAGCGCTGAACCTGCCCCGGAGAAGGCAGCACAGCCCTGCCACCTCCAGAGCCCCTTCTTACACGCTGGCCATGGGAGCCGCTTCTGCTGCCTTCACAGCACCAGAACAGAGGAAAATAACCACAAAATAATTCAGCAGCCAGCCCTGGCCTCCAGTTGCTGGCTGGTTGAAAACCTCACAAAGCTCAGCTGTGGCTGGGATGTGGCTGGGATGTGGCCACCCCTAAGTCACTAAGGATCTACTGACTTCTGTGCCAAGTAAGAGTTTTCTGAAGGCTCGCTATATAAAGCACCAGCAAAGCAGAAAGTGAGTTTACGATTAGGTGTTACCAGGACAGCTTCGAATATCTTTTCCTTGAAAACTGCAGCTTCATATGCTCATCAAGGTGCAGGAGTGAGTATTTAAGCCACCTTGACAGTCCACCCTGAATGCTCAAACACTTCTCTGAAACAAGAGCTGTGCGCTGGCCTCTGGGCGTGACAGCTGAAGCACCTATTTCTAAGGTTACTGTGTAACCAGTTCAATATACACCATACTCTAAACGTATCAACTTAGCGTCCTGCCTAGTTAACAGGATCCCATCTACTATACCGTTAGCGCCTCTAAAAGCCAGTACAATCTTAATGTTTCAAAATCCTGCTCTGCACAGACGTGTTCTGAAACAACGAAGCCAGGCGCAAGCGCACAAAGGGTGGCTGGACTGCCCACAGTGCAATCTGCAAGCTGATGCCCTTCATTCACTGAACTCAAAAAGCTCCTCCTTTCCTGAGCCACAGGAGATAAAACAGGATCAGTAGGGCAGGTGTTTGAGAAGGGTCACCTTAGCACCACCATGGGAGCCCCCATGTATTCCTGATGCCAATTACACTCTCCCACTTCTCCTTCATCTATAAACTAAAGGAGTTTCTGAGTGAGCTGTTTGGAAAAGCCACAGGAGCCCAAGTCAGGAGAGCCTGCAGAACACGTGCTGCGTTTGCTAATTTCTCCAACAGTTTAATCCCGATCTGTTACACACCATGCAGAAATGAAGTCACGCTTTTAATGAAGGGAAACAAAATTACTCCTCCGGTGGCAGCTGCAATTTAGATACACGATCTTGGTTTCATTTTTCATTCTGGGTACGTTAGATTTCAGAATTTTAAAGTCTGGTTCTACTGGTCCCTCATTCACCCTGGGGGACTTAGTACAGTGCTCTCACAGTAACACAAGCACAGACCAGCGAACCACCATGGACATCTAACTGTGCATCTGCACACAGCATCCGAAAGACTACAAAAGATCTCCACTCCTAAAGCTTCAATAGCTCATTACTTATCAGGAAGAGGGACTCTTGCTCCCTAACTGCGTGTGTCAGGGTTCCTTCAACTTTATTTAAAGCAGCTGATTTCACAGAAAGACAACGTGACTATATGGACCAACCAGTCAGAGAACTGACACAGTTTAACAAGAGTCCACAGCCAGCTGCTGGTGCATGGCTGCTTTATGTATGACCAAACTGGACTGCCATTTAGCCTTAAAATGGCCACTCTCTTTGAAATCGTGCTTTCTTTGCAAGTTCCAACTTGAACCTGCCCCACTGAATTACTTACGCACAATGCAAAAGGATTCACCAAATTACAAAACCAAAGCTAAACTACACGTTATTTGAATTACAGAGATGTTACTGCCAGTGACTACCACTTACTCTTCACACTTTCTGCCTACATTCAATTGTTTTGAAAACACATACCCCATACATACATGCTGTTGGGAACCGATCCAGGTTCACACTCTTCTGCCTCAAACTTGGGAGACGTTAAATTACTGAACAGTTTTACTAAAATTGAAACCATCATGTAGACTGCTCTAGGACACTCTCACATTTTTACAAGTACATGGATACCTTAGTGCCAATTACTCCAGTTTCATTTGGGAATTTCTATAGCAGGTCTACAACAGATGCCATAGGAGAAGAGAGTCGGGAGAATTAAGAAGTCATTAATTAATATACATACCCATTTGTTTTTTCTACTCCAGCAAGAAATGCCCAGTGCGCCAGGACTCCAAGAGAACCAGAAAGGAGGTCCCCCTGTCCACCACATCTCCGGCTGCTTCCTTCATGACTGCATACAAGCACTATGAACAGACAAACCAAAAACGAAGTAATGTGCGTTGTTTCTTCTATTTACAATGATCTCACTGTAGCTGTGAGGGTTAACCTCTGAGGCACACAGAGAGGAACAGGTGAAAGACTAATCACAGACAGACAGCAGCATATGCTGAAATACACTATTCTTTAAAAAAAAAAAATTGCATTAGCATTTAAGAAATACTTTTCTAATTACTTTTCAATCCTTTACCAATAACATCGCACAATGTATATACACTTTCTCCACTTTGCTCAGCCTGCACAGAAGATTCAGTCGGTAATGAGTTTAGTGATTCACGTGAACTCATGCTGATGAGCAACCACCCCAAACCAGACCAGGTCCCTCCACAAAGCCATTGCACAAACACAGCTCTCTGGAGCCTCTGACCTTCAGAGTTTACAAATGTAAACCAAGGTGTTTTACAGAGAGCAAATGCAAAAAATAGAACTAATAACTCTGATCTTCTGCCATGCCCATCAGAAAGGTATTTTACTGAAAACAGCCTTTTCCTTAGGCTTTGTAAAAACCGTATGCAGAGAGAGATCTCTTTTTCTGCCAGTCAACCGTGTCCTCAGCATCCGTGTCTGCTTCTGTCAGCGGTGTCACTGTGGGTAGGCTCTCTCAGAATATCAGACCTTACATTTCTATTTTAAATAGACAGAGGACTTTGGTCAAACTGATCTTTTTGTGGAGCTTTAACTATGAAGAACATGCAAATAGCTTCGCTAAATTTAACTCCTTTGTTCTCTGCTCTCAACAAGCCCAAGCAGGAAGCCTGAAGGATACGTAACGCATGCAAAACAAAAACCGCATCAATCCTGTTGCCCTTCTCCGAACTCTCTTGTGGGTACGCATCTATCCTTAGCTTTCCTTCTTGCTAGGCTCTGAAAAAAATACCGGAGGAATTTTTTTTTCCTCTCCTAGGAGAACACGAGAGCTGGCAGAATCGCTGGTGGCCACGTAGTGAGCCTTAGCAGCTCCAGCCAGCTACTGCGGAGCTACTCAGCTTCAGGACTCTGCACACAATCGTCTGCGTGCTCCTGAGATTGCCAAGTACACCAGCAAAGTATAAAGCAAGATATTGCCTGGACAACAGCTCTTACCTGAATTTTCTCACATCACCTGGGCTGGGTGTCTCCAAGGTGTATGAACAGAGCAGCCCAGGTGCTTTAGAGGGAGTACTATCCATATTTTTAAAAGAAATTTTTCTCTTGCAAAATAATGGGAAAAATCTGTACAAAACCGAAGGACTTGCAGGTAAACCTTCTTAAATAGCACGATGTAAAAACCCACTTAGCACAAGCAAACCCTTTCCAGTTCATCTGCATGGTTCATTTCTGCTTTTTGTTACTTGGTGCAGGAAAGAATTGTATTTCACTTCCATTTCCCACTGCTTCTTCCAGCAGTAATTGCTGGGCTCGTGAGACCAGGCAGTTGTGTATTTTTGCTGCCACTGAGAGGGCAAAGATTCATTAGTCACCGTGAACACAGCAGACACCACTGCAGCGTTGCCAGCAGTTAATTTTCCCAATCACTCTTCTCCCCATCCCCCTCCCCCCTAAATTAAGATTCTGGATGTGTTCCTCAGTGAGCAGTAGTTAATGTAAAATTTCACAAGTGAAATGCTCTTCTGAGTTAGCTAGCTGAAGAAGGTATGCCCTTTTAGGTGGCGTGGTTTATCTTATTCTTTTTTTTTAAATACAATGCTTTGGAGAAATTACCTCTAATTCTGATACTTTGAAGATGTATCTCACAGGATTTTCACTTTGAGGGCTTGAACTCCTGGCAGGAGGCAGGATAGAAATCCTCTGTTCAAAAGCTTTGGGGCCTTCTGAGTGACAGCTGAGCACAAGCCCCTGCTTATTAGCTGTATGTCACCATCTGCCACTATTCTGTAGCCCCACAACCTTCCAGTCAGTTTTGAGCTGTACAGGAAAGCAAGATCTCCTAAAACTAGGCCAATTATAATACCCTGCTACAAAAAAAAAAAAAAAAAAGGTCTTTTGTTTGTGGGTTTTTAAAAAGTAAGTCTCAAATACGTGCAGACTACCTCACAGGCAACAACAAAAGCAGACCTCTGTACTCTGCACAGAGATGCTGGAAAACAAATCCACGCAGTAGTTTCAAAGAAGCAGAACTACGGGAAATTCACTGGAATGACTGGGCAAAGGTATAACGCTTGGGTGATTCTTGCGCAGAGGCTCAGTTCCTCAAAGAACATCTCAAAATAAAAGGATGATGAACATTACAACAGGCAACGGGAAAAGGAATGAAAAACTCCCCCGAACTACAGTCGCTGTTAGAAGTTTTTAAAATAAAAGAAGGAATCCCACACCACCATCAAGACAAACCAGCATACTGCCAAAGACACAAAGGACAAAGTCTTCCTGATGCTTTCCCCAGCCTTCTCCTAGAACAACAAAAAAACCCTGTCATCTTCCCACTCCCTGAACCAAACATCCCCCAGAAAATGTCTGTGACCCACTGTGAAGACAGCTGAAGCAGTCCTTTAAGGATCATGGGGATGACATCCTTATATGCCGCACTGAGCAGTGACAACCAGTGGCAGCGTTACAAGACCTCAATTAGATGGACACGACTGAATAGTCAGCGACGACGCCGAGAAGGTGGGCAGCTCTATTCCCTGGAGAGGTGCAGAATGATGTATTCACAGGAGGATGAAGTACTTTTTGGTCCATTGCTTAGTGAGGCTACACCATGTTCAACTAGGGATGAACACATACGTCAGAAAGCGTAGAAACGTGGTTCTTGGAGTAACTGAGGAGACCAAGACAACTGGACAACAGGGAAACCGCAAAGACTGAAGTCACCACAATGTGTCAGCCTTGAAAGGCAGCAAACAGGGCTGCTTAAGGTCAATTAGTCCGACACTAGTCCCAATCAAAATAATGGAGAGGTTCATCTATAGTTCAACTCACAGACCTTAAGACAAAGAAATAAACAACCAATGCCAATGAAATTGGCTGTTGGGGCAGGGTGTCTTGTTTTGGTTTTTAATAGGTCTGGGCAACCAAATCTGATGTCATTATTTCACAGAGTGATGAACAAAAAAAACCAAACCACCTCAGTATAATTAAAAGACAGTCTTTTAATGTAAACTGATTTATGCTAAGTAACTTTCTGAAAAAAAAAAAAAAAAACCAAACCAGCTCCCTAGCACTTACCCATGGAGCATACATACACTATCATAAGAAAAGGCTAGATGAAATAAAAATGTCATCATTTAAGAAACTGCTGAATGAAGTACAGCAAGAAGAACTGCTACAAGCAGAACAACCACGTCCCCATTCAATAGTTTCAGGATAATCTCAGCAATTAAACAGCACATAAATATTGCCAGAGCTGTACGCAGCAAATACAACACATCCCTCGCATACAGTCACCCGGATTTCTTGTTTACCTAAGCCCATGCAAACAATTTGTACTGAAATATGAGTGCAACAGAAACAAAAAAATGAAGGCTGTCATACTGACAGAATATTGGGCAGTAGAAATTAGAGAGTTTTAGGCTCCACACAATTCAAAACTCTGCCCCAGGCTTCCTAGGTAACTATGGCCAAGTCATTTAGTAGCTCTATGTTTAATGTATTTCAGGCCATAAAATAAGTTACCGTCACTCCCTTTTCAGCACTCCTTGAAGATAAGATAAACATTAGCATTTGGGGAAGCATTCAGACCATGGCATCACCCTTAACTATACCATTGCCTGTAAGCCTTAAGCTGAAAGAACTCCCAGCCTGAACTGTGCTGGCAGATCAAAGCCCGCAAGAATGACCCATTTCCGGGTACTGCATGCTTAATTAACTGCATGCTTAATAACCCCAGTCTGTTACGTAACTGAAAATAGCTGTCCTCTCTTTGAAAGAAAAAAAAAATAGGATTTAGTAGTTTTGCTGAGATCAAGCACTACAAGTTAACTGGGAAACATGAAGTTTGATAGGGCTGTACACAGGCAGCCCTACTTAAAGCACTAGCTCCTAGACACATTAGAGTTAGAAGACCAAAGGCCCATGCAGCAAAAAAAGTAATGTATATCTGCGTGTTCTTGATTCACAATGTGCACATAGTAGTGAAAAAAACCCCACCAAGGATTCATTTTTTATGTTTGTATTTAGAACACAGTGTGTGAAACATGGGATAGCTAGTTAAGGCTAAACACGTAATACTGATGATGATCAAGAAGGCTAAAGAGCTTACGCGAAACATCACATTTACTGAGACTGCAGACCAAAAGACAGCCTGGAGATTAAAATTTAATTCTTGAATCTCGGATGTCCTGAACAAGTTCTTTGCACTTGTTTTCCTCTTACAGAGCAGGAATGTTACAATTATCCTAACGTGCTCAGGAATCTGTGTATGAAAGGTAGGACCATTCTGACTTCTGATACGATACAACTGGAATGGATCAGCTAACATCAGCTACCCCACAGAACAACAGATACTCTTGTTTAAATAAAAGGCTCAAGTTTTCCATTTTCTATGCAAAATAATGTAGCTGTCAAGGACCATTTTGCTCCATCAAATGCAAGATTCAGGTTTAGACCATTATCAGATCTTGAGTAAAATCTTTCTACCAATATACATCTCTGACCTGGCAGATACTCACACTAGCAAGAAATTTATCTTTTTCCTTTTGCAAGTTTGTTCACAAAAGCATACAGCTGGAGATTGTGGACTCCCAGAAACATGCCCCAGAGTGCATACAGACAGGGAAACCAAGATTAATGACTCTGGCTGGAGAAATCACTCAACTGATGTGGAAAATGTAAGCTGGCTTTTATATAAAGGGTGCTTATACTTTTATATTCCCTAATCACATTTTTAAAACTTAGAAAGGTCCTTGAGTGTGAGCCACCAGGCAATTTAAGTCAAAAGAAAATGATCCAAATTTTACGTTCCTGTTCTCGGATAGGTGCAGGAGCCAGGGGACGGATGTGATGACAGGTGAGCAGGCCCAGGGAGACAGCAGGCTGGGCTGTGCGCGCAATGGAGAGCACAGTGGCACAGTCACGACTCCCTGTTGCACTCACTCTGCAGAAGCAGGACTGGAGACGACGGTGCTGCTTCTCAGTTAAAAATCCAGGCAAAAATTTGCTGGGCAGCTGGACACCGTAAGGGCTTTTAGCCGAGTGAACCAGGGACTGACAAACATTGAATAGCTTCCTTCCCAGCTGTATATAGAATGAACGGCAGAAATTAGAAGCACTGCTTGGGGATCTGTAGCAAGAGTTGGCTTTTTACCCCATACTCAGTACTTAATTACCCCTCTCACATGTTTCTTTGCTTCTCTTGACCATAGCTGCATCTGTGCAACTGGAAAGAAACTATGTTTGGCTACCTGCTCCAGGTAAAAGCAGTCACAGGGAGCAGCAGGCTGGTTACCCATTAAGTCTGCCTTTTGGAAGGGAGGAGAGGATATGCACACGTGCCGGGGAAAATACAAAAAACCTCACTGTAACATTTAAAAAAAGAAATCCAAATCTTCTACTTCAAGGACCTAACCAAATTTTAAACATGTTAGGAACTAAGACTGGTATAACCACACTTTATTATTGACCAGTTCTCCAAAGAGTAATAAAAAGAAAACCTTAGAGAGCTGTGCCATAGTGAATAAAAGCTGACTTACCTTTTACCCACAGGCTGAGTACTCATTCCTACCCTGGTCAGTGATGGCACTGATATCACCTACCAAGAGCATGGTGAAGCTCATCTTTGTAGAGCAGGGAATCAACAACTGTAGACCAAGCTATAATGTGAAATTGCAAAAGGAAAGAGAAAAGAGTATATAAAACTTAATTTAAAATCTTGGCGATTATGTTTACAGGGCAGTTGGCAGCTCATAACTGAAATGGAGACAAATTTTAGAAAAACCTCCTTTGTAGTGGGGGACCGCTACCGATTTCACAGAGATTCACACAGACGTGATTCAGTACTGATTTTAAGGCCACAAGGAACCACCTGCACCATCTAATGTAATCTGTAAAAACAAACCCCAAAGGTGTCCGACACTTCACAGTTTGGCAATCTATCAAACGTATGTTATTATCATAGCCAATTTGTTAATAAAATCTGCCTTACATTTAATCTGAATTTATTAAGCTTCAGCTCCCAATCAGAATTTATTGTGCCTGTTTGCTTATAGAGCTATGTGCTGACAGTAATCCTTCACCAACACCTAGACTTCCAGCTCACTATCAAATCACCCAATAACCCTTTTGTCTTCAACTAACAGAAGTAAGTTGTCTACTGAGTTTCCTAGAGACTCATGAAAGTACTGTGAAAACAACCACTACAATCACTTCAAGCTATCAAGGACTGACCAAGGCAGTCTTCCCTGGTGCAAAACTCAGCATCCTCAAAAAGCCTTCCTTCCACAACAGCCAAGCACAGAACACTAGAGCTACACAGTTAAGGTTTGCAATTTCTAGTTTTCCTGGAGAGCATTGAGACTTAGTTTTTTGTTTTGGTTTTCTCCAGAAAGCATGCATGCAGTATAGTCCCAAAGGAGAAAGTTTCAAAAGTGATATACGGACGTTACAGTGTCGGTGTGCTAAGCACATGAGCTCAAGCAGGAAATGCCTGAAAATAGGTACAGCCTAAGCACTACAAACAGATGATGACATGAAAAATAAAAGCCAAGAGGAGTACACAGATCTTTTCATAGTATTTGATTGTGCTCAGAGGACATTGGCCTGATCCAATGATCTGGATTTCCCTCACACTGGAATCATGATGTATGTTGTCTTAGCTGAAAAAAAATGACATCAGATCAAAAGAACAGACAAATGAAAACCAGAAGAAGTTAAGAGAGAAAAACCTGGGAGAGAATTCAAGGTCAGTGACATGACAACATGTTCTGTGTTGTGGCTCAGAGCAGACAGTAGAATCTCCTTTCTCAATGCGATTTTGCATTTGAGAAGCTTTTAAAAAATTGACCGACAGTAACTCCCAGACCCAAAGAACATTCTTGTTAAAAGGAAGCTGAAGTCTACAGTCTCTGCAAAATTCTCAGGAACCTTCTTGCAAGCAACAGAAACCCTAAAAACAGTGTTTGTAACAGACATTATAACCTCTATTAAACCTGGCAGCTCAGCAATGCTGCCTGCAATGTCTCTAATCCAGGAGAGAGAAAGCATCAGCAATAGAACCAAGGTATGAACAAGAAAGCAGCCTATAGCTGGACATCAAACAACTGCTATAAAGGCACAGAACTCTTTTTTTTTTTTTTTAAAGTCAAAAAGCCACTTAACTAAGAGAAAAAAAAATATCAGAACACAACAGAGACAAAGAACAAGGTGGGGAAAAAAAATAAAAACAACAAAAAGCCCCCAAAGCACACAAGGCATACAACAAACTTGTGCCACACCTGAACATTCAGAATTGAAATTGGAAAGAGTTTCAGTTGTTTCCTGTTTTTTTTTGAATCTTGCATGACAAGAGGCAACGGAGACAGTGTCCCCTCTCTCTAGCAATGGTGGGAGTACACTTATCCCAAAAGCAACAGCTCAAAAGGAGAACAGATATATAGCCGGCAATGTGCTCAATCTAAAGCGCTCAACCAGTTTTCAGNTTTCCTGGTTTTTTTTGAATCTTGCATGACAAGAGGCAACGGAGACAGTGTCCCCTCTCTCTAGCAATGGTGGGAGTACACTTATCCCAAAAGCAACAGCTCAAAAGGAGAACAGATATATAGCCGGCAATGTGCTCAATCTAAAGCGCTCAACCAGTTTTCAGGACATTCATAAAAAGAACATTGTTGACATAAAAACAGAAAAAAAAGATACACTACAGTGCTCTAAAGCTCTCTGGAGCCGGCATGAACTGGAGCCAGGGTATTTTATTCTCTGTCAGAGTTCATCCTTCCTTAAGCCTGGCCTGACTGTCCAAGGTTACAAATCAAGTCTGCTGTGGGTGCAAACAGGACAGCAGACTTCATGCAGGGCAACTTGGCTACTGTATGACCGACCAAAGTCCTTCACCACACAGGCGTAACTACACCGCTTCCAGATCCCAGCTTGCTTCACAGTCTGCTATAGTATCTGTACTAACAGTGGTATGTGGAAGGGGGCTCTGCACAAACCAGTTGTCACATTACATCTGCTTTTCTGTTATAAAAGACTCCCATGACTCCCAGTAATGCAAAACTGACTGTATATACAAAACCATTCTGAAGCGGCATAAAGATTTATCAGAGACTAGCATTTCAAGCAATTAGAGGCAGAGCTGCTGCTTGTTATGTATGTGAAGTAAGACCACGTAGGCAAAATGTGATGAAGGCACTCATGAATTAATTTTATACTGATCACAGTCAATGATCAGTATAAAAAGCATCAGACAGGCAGCTAATTTTGTCAAGTATACTTTAACCGTATTAGTAAGCAACTGTTTTAAAAAGTTGTAATGGCAATCTAGAGTTAATTTTTGTTTGGTTGTTTTTTTAATTGCCAGGGCTAATATACAAGTCATTTGTAAATGTTAACCTACAGCATGGTGGACAGTACCAAGGAACTGAGCAGCTCATGAACCTCGAGTTGTATTGATTTTGCAGACACACCAATACATGGTGAAACAACAGTATTATTCTGCGTTAATTTAGCAATGACATCTGCACTTACATAGCCCATCTCCGCTAAGGATTTTAGAACAGTTCACAAAAAATAAAAAACTAATTTCTCAATACCTGTGTAATGCAAAACATATGTTACAGCCATTTAAATAAGAAATAAAATCAGCAACTTCTTTCAGCAAATAAATTAAGTTGCACTCTTAAAATATCCACTTACACAAATCACCTGAAGGTGATCTGCAAAGACAGGCATCCCTCCCCTTCAATCTTCAGGGGAATACAGTCAACCAAGTACTATATATAGTTCAACCACTGGACTACGACTGAAAGCAAGCAACAAACAAAAATAAATCACACTGCTAAAAGCAAAAGGCTTCACTTACCTTTCTCGCCATCTGAAATAAGATCTCTTTCTCCCTTTTGAACAATTGTCAGATTCCCCATGGCTTGGCTGAGTCTTAATACACATCCATGATGATCACTACTGTCTACGGGGTCTCTAAGCTACAACACAAGAATTTCATACACAGTACATATTTTACTATTAGAACAACATATTCTAACACAGGCTATTTCAGCATATGGGGGGCAGGGAGGAAAGCGAATCACCATCAGTCTTTCCAGGTATTTTTTTCTACACCCACTGCAGTGCCAAAAAATGCATAAGTGACGGTCAGCTTTAAAAAAGAGCTCTGTTTAAGAATATGCATTGTTGTGGCAATTATCCCATTGAATAAAAATCCAGAGAATGCTTCTCTTCCATATAAGAAACAGCACATAATGTTTAAGCCAGTAGTAAGTTGTTTAAAGACCAAAAGACTAAACTTGCATGTACTTAAATATCAAAAAGGAAAACAGCTCACCATGGCTTCATATAGTCTACTAAACTCCATATAGTTTGGAGTAAGAATAGCTCGCTGGTAGCCTTGAATAAGAGAAGGCTGCTGGGAAATGAGCCACAGTCCATCCTGCAAAAAACAGTAAGAAGAACATTTACTGAATAGATTCTTCAATGTCACACCACTGACTGAATTAATACAATACTTACAGCATCAATAATGATAGGAATTCCTTTCACTTTCGATTTTTCTATAATACCCTGCAAAAAACAAGCGATAACTTTAAGATGCTTGCTAATTTAAATCTCGTCAGAGCCAAAACAAATTCATACAACAAATGTGATCATGTAAGTTGTTTTTACAAAGTGAGGCATAAAAAAACCTGTTATATTCTGCAGATTAATATAAGACATTTTCATATCAACTGCTAATTTTACAGTTGCATTGTTCTCTCCCCGGTTTCAAGTATAAGCAGGTATCAACAGGGTTTCCAAGACTGATGCTTTGGTGTTGCTATACAAACAAGCAAGCAATCTCACTCACTCTCCCTGCTGTAGGAGGCGTGCAACGCCAACTGAGTCGGACATAGTAAACATACATCTCCAATTAAAAAAAAAAAAGGCAAAATCCAAATTAGTACTGCCATGACAGAAGTCTATGCATAACTGTAACACTAATTTTAATTGCTTTTCTGATGATAGCCCCATTGCGGTGTTTATGTAAAACCCCCCATGAAAAGCAGGAAGACGTGCGATTTCACTCGTGGCCCTGGAGGCTTTATGCTTCCAAAGCAAAACTGAGGCGGCCCAGACAACAGAACATTTGCAAAAGTGTTTTTTCAGCAAGCAGCATCTACCAGCAGATCATCTGTCCTTGATCACTCTCCTAACCGAGCAGTGGCAATGACTGATACTCCAGCTTTTTTAATGAGCAATAGCTGACAGTCAAGTTTTTTGAATGTTGGCCATTACCACCACGTCTTTGAAGCTTATCTTTCTCCTGTGTAAGATAACAGAGGATGGTATCCATCCAAAAGTCTAATTACTTTTGAACGTTATTAAGCTTTTCAGATTAGCTATCATACGGCACTGAGCTCCCCAGGTTAGCAAGACATTACATAAGGAATAAGGAAACAGTTTTTAATTAACGTTCAGGGTATTGAATGCACCTCTGTTCTTGTATTGTGGTCAAAATAAACACTGCCCACCTTGCTTTCTGTGTATTATTAATTACGGCAGATACATATCCTCATTCCAATCTGATTCTGATTTTTCTAATACCAGTAGAAATCTTTCTCTTCTATTTTCAGATGGATGACTAGAATTCTGCAGTGTGCTTCAACTCAACATTACTTTTCTTTGTGTGGGCACTGTTTGCATGTTGTAAGCCTGAAACACTATCCACTGCTTCAAGCCTGAGGACCTGTCTCAACATACAGCTGCATCTACATTAGAAGCCACTACAGAATAAAAATCTTTCCACGACACACACATGCTTGCACGGGTGTCGGCTTGGGCTGTGTGTCACAGACTGCCAGGTGCCCGTCCTCCTTAGGATCCCAGGGGAACACCGCAAGTCTTCTCTTATATTCAGCTACTTAAATAATTTTGAACCAATAGCAACTTTTACACAACTCATGCCATTCAGCTACTACTAAATTATTCAAATTTATGATTAAGTATATTTAACAGCTGTGCAAGGATCGAATCTTAACATGTACCTAGAATTAGCTGTGGCACACTGAAAACCAGAGAGCCTTACTTTCAAAGATTTTAAAAAATGTATGAGACAGAGTAATTTCTTTATATATTAAAGTTAATCTGCACAGATGTGCACAGCTCAGTTTTCCTCCACAGAAACTGTACTGTTTTGTGCCTGCTGTGTTAAGTTCATTAACAATTGTGTTTGATTTGACTCACTTGGTTATCATAAAATAAGGCTGTGGATCTAGCAACCAGCTTTATGGATTTTTTTCTGCATAAACAGATGTCATACATCCAAAAGTCCAACTATTTTTGAACCATACTACCTCTTCTGATTAGGTGTCATATGGCACTAAGCCCCAGAGGTTAGCAAGGTATTATGTAAGAAAGCATTCAGATCATCTTCCCGCAATTTTTGAAGATACAAATACCATTTACTGCAACCTTGTTTTCTAACTGGTTTTAATTAGAATATTTTTGTACATTAGCAGCTTCACCAAACTCCTTCAGTACACTTAAAATGATTACTGCTCCACTTCCCACTAATATGAATCACCAGTTTATACTAGTATGCCAACTTCAATAAACTAGTTTTTCATGACACTTCATTTTTTAAAACCGAAAAAGATTTCCCCAACAGATTCCATAAGGAAGTCTGGAGGAAGACACCAGATCTCAGAAGTCCTTATCCTTCCAAACTATTCTCTTAAATTCATTATGAGCAATCCAGGGAACTAATTTTGCCAAAGTTCTGTTCCTGAAACAGTCAAGGTTTGGCTGCTGCAGTAATTGCTTGGTACCTTTTAACGTTTCCTCATAACTGGCATCTTGACTACTGGTTGGAATTTCTCTTTTTCTCTATGTATGTTATCCAACAACAGGCTAAATTAGGAATCCTGAAGAACCATTGTCCACCAGAAGAATATAAGTACAAGAGTAAAAAAAAAAAAAGATGGAAGTTACAGAGCATAATATGAACAGATAAATAGCTTCTGGAACGCTGCGTCACTGGTACACTCCAGAGAAATAAGGCATTTGTTCCTAATAATATTTTGAGTTCCTACCTCTCTAGCACGTCCTCCACAATCCTGAGACATTTGACCTCTGCTCTGAAGGGAAATTTCATCTTGCCAAGTAAAACCTACTGGCCAAGCAACTTTTATTGCGCACCAAGTCTCTGAGGTATCAATTTCTAATCTAACATACTGAGTGATCTTTGCTTTTTCTTTCTCTCCTTATAAAACAAATAATCAAGGGATACAAAGTCCTTTGTCTTCTTTAGAAAGCTCATTTTTTATTTAAAAAAAAAACAACAAAAAACCTACCCTAATTTCTTTCCTCTTCCTTCCTTAAACCCAGACAGAAGTTGCTTAGAGAGAGATAAGGAACCTCACAGAGGAAGTTCTGGGAAGGGAGGGGGTAATCTGGCAACCATAATAAAGTAGGACCAGAAGTAAGAGAACCCCCTTGAAGGGTGGTTGGACACAACCTTTTGAAGGATGCAACATTCACTGGACAACCTCTGTTTCCTATCGATTGTGGGCAAGACCCACCTCACCCGCTGCCGTTTAAAGGTCAAATGGCTCGCCCCTGGAGAGCAATTCATCCCATGCAGCTTAGACATTGCATTTAGGGTGGGATGAATCACCAACAGATATACCTGTCTCTCCTTGGCTATCACAGAGGGAGCAGAGACACCTTACTGCTTTATTTTTAGACATCAAGAATTAGGTGAGATGAAGCCCACTTTTAAACACTCTATTACTGCAGAAACTGTATTAAAAAAAAACCCCGAACTTGCTTAAGAGGCATGTACAGCAATAATGACTACATCCTCTGTGCTGGCTATGTTCTTCCTGGAAGCAAAAATCAATTTTCAGCTGAATCTGTATCTTGTTATTTAGCATGGCCTTTCCTGGTTTAATACTTGTGGCACACAGAAGAACCTTCACTGTTAACTGCACAGTTAGTACAGCTCAGACTAACACTACATTCACACCAAAACCTATTTAACAGTTTCTGATAAGACTTGATGTATGAGCAGAAACCATCTGTTCAGTTTTATCCCATGTAACAATTATTTATATGGGAAAGGATTCAGTATTTTTAATTAGCCATGTTCTCTTTTAACTACTGTTACTAAGACCTGAAATCCAAACACCAATCACACAAGTGAAGAGCAACACACACAGGTATTGATTACAATACGAAGACACAGCCCCTTCCCTTCAAACAACACTTTGAATATTAAGATTTCGGAGAGTCTAGCTCTAAGATATCCCAGCGGACTACCTTTCTGTGCAGAGAATGTATTACACCACAACACTGGTGGTTCAACTTGGTGCAAAACAAGGCAGGAGCATTTCCTTCACTCGATTCCTAAGCACTCGAGGACGTCCAGAAATGAAGGACTGGACTCACAGGGCAACCTTGGCACTAGCCACAAGCAGAGACGACAGGGAGGAGGAAGAGAGTCACACGCTGCTGTCATCCAACCTCATGACCTACAGCCACACTAAGATATCAAAGACTGAAATTTGGGTCCTTCCTCTGCAATATTCACAGCCGGGCACAAATTTCAGTCTCCTACCTTTCAAGTAGAGAATCCTAGTAACAGAGGGTTGGGCACTCTCTTGCTAGAGATATTCTGCTTTGTATCAGTTACCTAAATACTTTACGACTGTCCAAAACAGTGATTCCGCAGCCCACAACATCTGAATGAGAAAAGGGAAACAGCTTCCAGCCCACTGTGATTAAAGTCAGTGACAATGAACTGTATTACAAGATTGCAGAACGCATGCTAGAGCAAATCGATAACAAGAGCTTCCTCTCCTAATAACTGAAGACCAAAGTTTAAATTTCTACCCTACTTAAGCCAAAGAGGAAACGACCTGGCATTCACACATCCCATGGAGGTGCTGTGTGGGACAACCTCCCACACAGTTATCATTTGTTAGTGGCACCAAATACTCGACATTTAGGAATGCCCAAAATAGTATTTCAGCGATTGCAATTTTTGGTGGAGGTGGCTGAGGGGACGAGAGCCAGAGGGGGTAAAATTAACCTGACGCTACTCCCACTCTACTCTTGAAATACACCATTTCCTGAAAAATATTTGTTCTGTAATTGGGTATCCAGGACTTGTATGCAAGCAACGTACTCAATAAGAACTGGAAAAGAAGTTGTGTCACAGTAGAAACCAGCACTCTATCCGGGTAAAGGTAACTCTTTGCTGTAATTGGGAAAATTTACAAAGCAAGGGTGAAGAATTTATGTGTTTTAATTAATTCTTTTATTATTATAGAACCTATTCCTTTAAATGCAACACATTCATTTTAGTAGAAATGTGTGTTCTCTGTCCCAGCTTTCACATGGGAATTGGAAAATAAGATTCCCAAAACCAAATTCCAATCCTTTCTTGAAAAAACAAACACACACACACAGAACTCCTAATACACTCAAAACCAGAACAACACACTCATGGAATCTGACTCTTTCAGGCTGGAAAGGACCTCAGGAGAAAGAAGCTTGAAGAAATGGGTGGACAGGCTACTGCTGAAAGAGGGCACAGTAATGCAGAAATCACAATACGATTTATCCAGTCACTAGCCCTCAGCTATGCTACGAAACACAAGATTCACCCGCACTGCACTAACATGGACATCCAGGACTCTTGCGCACTTCCATAATTACTACTGAAAAAGGGAATGGGGCAAGATGAGCCAGTGCAAGACACTGGCTGCAAAAAACAGCTAGGAAGGGAATGGGGTGGAACATGTGAAGGAGGAATAAATTGCTATGGAGCTTCTAGGTACAATCAAAGGACTTCTAATCATCCACGGAGGTCTTCGGAGAGCAGCCACCCCGAGGCACCAGGAGCAGACAGCAGGTGGTGCATTCACCGCAAACACCCACAGCCTCTTGCAAAACTCTGCAGTGAGTCTGTACTTCTCCACCCAAGTCCATGAGCCAGCAATAGCACATGTATCCTGCTTACTCTGCCTGCATACAACAGCATACAAGTTGGCTCTCCACGGCTCCTCAGAAAGACAACGATGTACAGTTTTGCCCACATCTGACTTGGATGTACATTTCAGCTTTTTTAATTAGATATGGATTGGCAGCAGAATGCCTGCAATGATTTTTAATAGTCATATCACTACTTGTGTTTTTCCTGATTTACTGGTTTAGCTGCACAATAACTTCGGCATTCGGTGTTTGAAGGGAAGAATCAGGAAATTAGAGCCAGTGGTTTTATTAAAAGATTGAATTTTAATAAAATAAACAGAAAACCACAATTGCAGCATATAAAGCAATGTCCATCCCACAACAGTAATTAATTTTCACTAAGGATGCATCACACTGTCATCTTTCTACTTTGCAAAGGAAAGATACCGCGGGCAAGGTTTCCTTTACTGACACCAGCAATGAACACTGCATTTCCCAGGTCCCTTCAAGAGTCATGTCTTGGCCTACCCTTCGCAAAGTTCCTTACCCATGTACTCAAAAAGAAGTTCAAGCTTCAGCATGCCATAATAATGGACAGCATTGGCCATGATGACATCCAAACATTTTAGGAAGCAGTATAACCTCGCCTTCAGCCCACCGAAAGCACACTCTACTGCAACCTGCAAATGGCAAGCATGTAATTAAATCTTTTGCTAGATGTTCCAAAGTAAAGATAAAATATCTGAGGAGGCCTGCTAAGCAGATGAGGTTCTTTAAACAACAGTCTGCACCCATATGACTTGTTAATAACTAGATTTCTAAGAGAGAGTAATACGCTCACTTGTTCAAACAGGAAACTGCCACACCTTCTTGGCATCTGGGGCAGTGTGTGCCTTGCCAGCGAAACACTGTGCAGGCATTCTCGCACATCTAAAACTGCAGTCAGCTGAGGCCTGCAGAGCAAGTCAATGCTATCCTATGCTGTATTGTATGGGCAGGGTAATCAAAGGACTGCACATAGCCCAGGAGAGCTTGAAAAGCTCATTCTCTAAAAGCTCAAACACTACCTTCTGGCATGCTGGTTGCATTAAGGTGACTGATAGGGCAGTTTAGTTCCTCTGCTCCAGTCCATGCTATTGATTTGACAACACTGGACTGACCCATGCTCCTGGCTGACTAATCTGGAGTAGCCAGGCTCAAGACAGCAACAGCGAGTAGCTTCTGGTTTGGTAGAGACACGCAAATGTGCATAACCTGGCACTGGTTAGGTCTCACGTAACCTTAAATAATCAAAGAGGAGTGGCAGACCCCTTTACAAAGAACCCTCTACTGAAAGCTAGGATGAGGCACTGCTGTTGAAATGCCACCTGTCATTGCTTGTATTCTCCGCATGGATGCTGCTCTCATCCAACAATCCTGAAACCATGGTTTTATCTGGAACAGAGAGTTAAAAGGGAAGAAATAACCAGAAACTTCCCTGTAAATGCTGCAGCTGGAGGCATTTCTGCACACTCCTCTCCCCAAGGTGCCCAGGAGGAACAAACAAGTTCAACCCCAACACGTTGCAAACCAATTCCTACAAAGAGGCACTGAAAACCCTAGGAAGCATTTCTGCGTTCCTTGCTTCAAAAGCCTGGATAAATGCAAAGTTAGCAGGGACTCGCTGCATAGACTTCAGGATGCAGCTCTGTGGCAGAGATGCTTGGAAAATGAGCTTGGCAAGCAGAAGTCTGTAATCTTGCACAGCTAGAGGTAGGGAAATATCCCAAGCTCAGGCTGTGCTCAAGGCTACAGTCAGGGTTGGCAGTGGGGAGAAGCTTCCCTAAATAGAATACATTTGATACAGGAGGTTTTGAAAAACCATTAACACTGTTTGGGATTCTTCAGATTAGAGCCATATTTTCAGTAACCAGTTTTGGTTTTTCATTTACCCACTGGTGGAAACACATAGTTAAGTCTGAAACATGCTTTCAGTAGTTCCCACAAGCCAATCCAAGAAATCATCCTCCTTTCAAAACTCAGCAACATCAATGAAAATCCCACTTTCTGAACAAGATTTATATGAATCACCTTTAACTAGCCTAATTGCCTCAGTTTTACTTCATATATTCCTGTACGCATAACTATCACTAGCTCATTAATCACTCCACTAAGCTCTCAAACCTCACGTAAGAAATGATTAACTACTGACCACCACATGTATTACTTGAATGAATAGTCACATAACAGAGACGAATACCCTTTCTTTGAAACAAATAGCTTCTTTATCTCACGGTTTATGCTCCATTCAATTTAACTGGGTCTTTTGTCTTTTAACTGTAGTACCTCATGCTAGGCCCTGTTTTCCAAAACAGATCTTCAGGTGCACAGGAAAATACTTCACTTAAGCCAGGCACAGGGTGATAAGGACTCTAAAGAGTACCCCAATGCATCATCAAGCTCATTAAGTGCTTTGGGAAATGTTAAAAGCTGTTGTTACAACTAACATGGAGATGCCCTAGATGGAAGATAATCAAAACCACTGTATTCTACATAAAATAAAACAAAACTAAATAAAATAAAAAATAAATTTAAAATAAAAAATAAATAATATAAAAATAAAATAAAAACCAGATGAGAATGAATTCAAAGAGAGAATCTACACATGGATTAAAGTAGATCACTTGCTGTCAAACCTGGAGCAAAACTGCAGCTATCAGTTTCTTAATATCTGCCTCAATCATATGCTGAATTCTTAAAGAAATGACATAATCAAAAGTAATGCCTGAACATAAGGAATGCAAGAACACAAAGCAGAAGCCTCTGAAATACTGTCCTAGTTATGAAAAAAACCCAGAACACTCCTTTTTAGCTATCCTCACCCAAATTCACGATCAACCAGACACCACTTGAGAAGCTACTTTTATACCCTTCCATCCCTAAACACATCCAAACTCAGCTAAAGCAATAACCCTGTTTACTTCAATCCAAAGTAAAAAAATCTAAATCAGAATAAAGGCACCAAATTTTCTCATGCTGTCTCAATCACTGAATATTTGCACTCAGAAAGCAAACTCTACAAGGTTTCCAATTTATAGTTGATTATGTTAATATTAGATTTGGCTTAAGATATTCATGCCCAGCCGTACACATTTTGTCTTAAAATGAAACAAACTCGAACTCTGGAATTTATCACTGCCAATTTACTTTTAGGGTTTCTAGCTGAATGATGGCCAGAAAGAGTTGAAAAGGTATCCACTTCAGCAATGCTTTTAAGCATCAAAGTCAAGTTAAACAACAATATAAGCCTGCACATAGAAAGCAAATAAACATCCCACTTCACTGTGAATGACTTTGATCAAGATCCATTACATAATTAGAAAATAAATTCTGCTTGCAAGCTGCACAAACCTGTATTTAAGGTTCCGTTAGTGTATTTTCAAACACCACTGTTTTTCTAATCAAGACATTTGTGAGGAAGCCACAGAATGCTAACTGCTCTTAGCACAAGCAGCAACAGCTCTCAGCGTAACCAAGAGGCGCTCTCTGCCTGAGCTGGAGTTCCCAAGCTTTATCCATGCCAGTACCGCTACCACAGAGAAAGAACTGCATCCTATCTCAGCCACTGACTCATCTCAGGTGAAGATGTCCAGAAAACCTGAGTCTCATCGGCCTGTTTGAAAGCAACGAGGCTTGGCTAGTAAGAGAGTAGTTTTTACTGGCTACTACATGTGGTATGCATCAATTTTGGGAGTTGGGCGGGGGCTGGAAGAAATATAGTTTCAATGCACATTCCCACTGCGGGCACGCATATATACCCTCTGTTTTTTGCCTCTGCAGTATCCCAGGCACAAGATCCCACCTACCTCACCTCCTCCTGGCTGAGGGCTGAGGACAGAAAGTAGCATGTCCTCGCTGCCGTGTCAGTTCACTATGAACTGCTGAATCCCCACAGCAGGAACCTCCAGAGGACATTAACAGGGCAGGAAGTAAATGCACATGTGACATATTGAAGAATTAAGTTTCTGCTAAATAATTTTTTTGCTAACTTGAGTCGACATGAGCAGCGATTCCAAAGAGTTAATACATCCTCTGGTTCATATTCATACATGGTGGTAGATACCACAGACAATACTACTGATCTATTGACTGCAGCATTAGCCTGGGATGCTTCTCAGATGTCTTGGTAAACATGGAACCTGGGGGGCTGCTCAGGAGCAAGAGGAAAATTCTTCTCAAAGCTCACAGCAGCAGACTTAGCTTTAGCGGACTGCTATGGCAACAAGAGGTGGCTCTGTATTCTGTAGTACTTTTGAGCTTGCAAAATCTAGTGTAGACAGTATACCAAAGCACCTGGTCCTACTCTCACAACTTATTAAGGCTGTGAAGTGTTGCCTAAATCCTGAAGGCATGAGGCTTGAAGGGGGGAAATTAATTCAACTAACCAAAAACAAACACAGAAAGGCTGATACCTCAGTTGAGGTGGAACTGAGAATCCATCTGAAAGAAAATTTCAAATGGGCTCTCTCTGGGCATACTTTGCGGAGGCGATTGACGACAATAGCCCAAAAGCTCTCCCACTCTCTCCTAGATGTTAACTGCAGACATGACACTTCCACACATCATTAAGATGATGTCACTAGGGGTGGAAGATGAAATTTCTGAAATTTATACCCCAACAGATAGCAAAGGTCTTTAAGGGCAAATGACTGACTGAGGATAACGTTGCAGGGTGAGAGGGTTAGGTGGAGGGAGAGAGACAGCAACAGAAACAGCAGCTAGGCAGGACCTCAGCCAAATACCCAGGCTGGTATCCAGGACTTTTCCTGGGAGCTAAAACAAAGACTGAGAATTGAGCAAGAGGAACAAGTATGCAGTTTGAGAACCCAGTCGATTTTACCACATAATCTGAGTCACACAGAGCCATTCTTGCTATTAATCATTACCTCTCTTACAGGAAGAAAGCAAGCATGCTCTGCTGAAAACAACAATCTAACTTTGCTGCTGCAAGACAAAACACGTCAAGACTGGAGTGGCGGAGTCCAGGATTCGGTGCTACCACTTCGGGGAGACGGGCAAGGAATCCAGTGGCGATTCCGGCATCAAAGCCTCACTTCAGTTAAGGACAGGGCTCTTTGTAAGGATGAATGCTTTTCTCTACCTGATCCCAACAGTAACTAAGATTCCACCAACAATGCTGTATCAGTCCATTTGACCACAAAGCCAGTAATGTACCCAACAGAGGTTCACCAAACTCAGAAGCAGAGGAACATTCATGCCAGAAGGAGCAGGAGGAGAAAGGAGATGACAAGAGGGTGGAAACTGATACAGGACACAGCTAAGCCCATAACTGCAGGGCAGCAGCAGAATGCAGAACACCCTGGAGCATTAGACAGCATCATCTCCTCTCCCAGAGAGCTATGCAAGGAATATAATATTCTTTCCAAAGTCCTCTCAGGAGCTGTGCTGATCACGCTGCAGGAGAGGAACTTGGTTCTCACAAACCTGAGGAAAAGCTCTTGATGGTACAGGCAGGAATTCCCCTACTTCCAAGCCTCAGGCCACAAGAAAAATTAGATCAGAGTAAGACCAGAAGTGCAAACATCCCTGCAACAGCTGAATGAAGAACACTGTGTTGGATAGATACAACAGGGACATAATATTGCTGCTATGTGAAAAAAAGGAGAACATTCAATAGCTTTGGACATATGTTGCTTCTAAGCATTGACAGAGGAGTCATAGGGACTTCAGCCTTGTTTCCATGTGGCAGCTAAACTCTTTTTCAACAGAGTCTAAACCACCACCAGCAGCATACCAACTGAGAACTCGGGGAGGCAACGGTACTGTCGTCTCTCACCAGAATCAATCACAGACACTGAAAGGGAAACACAGATGGCCTGATGTTGTCTACAAGCAAGCTGGCTGTGGTGACCAAGCTCCACACCAGATGTAGTAAGAGCATTCTGAAGCAGAATGGGCAGCAGAGCTACTTCAATCTGCACACTCCAGAGGTGAGAAGTGGAGCAGAAATGTGGTTTTGTTCCTTTCTCTTGAAGAAAAACAGCTTGGACTGCTTATTTGCTCTGGAGTTGAAAGATGTAACCAGGCCAAGACTAGGATTGCCACATCTGCATGGGATCCAGCTGCACAGCTATTAGGACAAAACAAATGCTTTCTTTAGGAGATTTTTCTGAAGCTGCAGCTCCTGGTCCTGCAAACCCATAGCTAGAAAGCTCTGACATCGCATCAGCCCTCACCCAGGCAACTGAGTAACAGCCTATGAGGGTTTTGGCACAGACCCACACAAGTGGCACATGAGAGATATAACTTGTAGAGTGGCTTCTTGTAACAGGACTTGTAAATGGAACTACGGCCAAAACCAGACAACAACAGGAAGCCAGTAAGTATGTATTCAAAGAGTATTACTATGCGCCCAAGTAAAAAAAAAAAGTATCAAAGGAAACTGATCACAAGGTGCTTCTTTCTTTTCCATCAGACTGTTGAAAGGAGCTGAAATACCCCAGTGCACACACTGCAGGCATTAAGCATGAGGGAGGCAGGTGACATTGTAAAGATGCTGAGGAAGCAAAGCATTCTTTGGTCCAGAGAGAGAAGGTGCACCATCTGGTCAACTTGGAGTATTCTACAACAAAACACTGTCCATGGACCGAATAACAGAAATTAGAGGTTACTGTGCTAGTATCTTAATTTTTCAATGCTCAGAAGAGAGAAGCAGCCCAAACACATGACTGTTTGGACAAGCACATTCACAGCCAACGCGCCAGCACAATACTGACAAGAGCTGTCATAAGAACAGCATCAGAGAGGTGACAGACCACTATGCCTCAGCACTTTAATGGTGCAAGAGGAGGAAGAGGGGAAGCTCTCTCCCACCATCAGTGCCACACTGATACAAAACACTGACCAGAAAGCAGACAGTAATCTACATCTCATCATGACAGCTTAAAGGGAAAACAGAAAACTTTATACCAAGGCAGCCTCCTATAAAAGCTTAAAACAGTAACACTATCATCACTTGCTTTTTCCCGTGAAGGTGAATAGTGATGCAAAGCTGAAAATTCACCGTTGAAGCAAGAGGAAGAGTCGTCCTTTCCTCAGCACAGAGAAGCTCCAGTCTTCCTCAAGCAGACAACCAGGTTTCACTCGTCCCCAATTACATATACTTATTAAAGGTTTTGGCTGAACAAACAATTTAGAAGATTATGCTAGTTGGATTAAAAAAAATAAAAAACCAAAAAACAACACTGAGTAACTAATGAACACTTACATAATTACAGTGAAGACAAAGACCTTGAACTTTCATGTGACTTGAAATTAATAAGGTCAGATTCACAGCTCATATGAACGTGGCCAGAGATTCTAGCAAGAAGTACTTCTAAACACCTTGTCTTCATTGGCTGCGTTTCTTTAACTTTAAGCTAGCTCACACAGGATAGCCAGGCTGAAGTAAAAGTATGCTTGTAATTCACTAAGAAAGCAAAATCGTTTTTAGCAATGATGAAAAAAACAAAACAAAACCAGTAACAATCAAGGAATCTTCCAGATATTTCTGTAATAAAGATAAGCACATTGACAGCTACTTATAAAACCTAGATGGAATTCTGATATAAAAGAAACTTATGGTAAATATCTTAGGTATGCTAAATGAATTCTTATTTTCTTTTGTTTAAAGTTGTTCTCCTTTAGGAAAAAAAATCCACGTTAGAAATGCTTTAAAAACGAAGAAAAAAAAGAAACATCATTGGCCAAAGAATTCTGAAAAAATATTTCCAAAAAGGATAAAACCTCTGCTGAAATTTTTCATTCAGAATAGAATTTGATTCAGCTGTAATAAATTTCTTTTTTCTTTCTTCCTGAATCCATGCTCTTTATTAGTTTTGCACTTCTATATCATAAAACAAGCATTTTTGGAAGCAGAATTAAAGAAGCAAAGAGATCCAATAGCAACTTTCTCTAACAAAAGCCTAGCAAAACCACCCTCCATAGTTCTCAAGGTAAAGTACTTGGATAGTGTGGCCTCCAGTTTCTTGCCTCCCCTGTTTTGCAATTTCACTTCGTAACTGTCAAGGTTTCTGTAAATTATATTAATTGCACTTGTTAGTACCACCAATTAATTCAGTAACACTTCTCAGGAAAAAAAAAATTAAATTGTAGAAAATTAGATTGATATTAGACTGAAAGATACACTTTGAATGTAGAAAGATGTATTGACAGTAATACAGGACATCATCTGGGAGACTGTACATGTTATTTAGAGTACAGAACTACCTAAGCTCCAGTTTTCAGCTCTCCACCAAGGCTTTACAGAGAACAGGATTACCTCTTTACACAGAGTAGAAATCTGCAACATTTTATAATTAAGAGTATTATTTCTTATTGCAAGGGGACACAGTCCCTGTTCTTCAGTACTTCTCCTGACACAAGTTGTCAAATATAGTTCTGAAAATTAAGGACTCAAATTTATGTTCTTACAGTACAGGTGCTTTGCACCTAAGAAAACCTACAGCCCTTTAGCTAAAGATGCCAACATCTATTTCTTAATTAGCAACTTTCACAATCAAAACAAAAGCAAATCAAACAACCATATGGGTGCCTAAAATTCAGTGTGATGCTTACAGTTTAATAATGAAGACTATTTGTTATTTAGCAACCCTAATGAAGAACAATTGTGGAATCATGTAAAAGACAGGAAATCTGTTAAGAAAATGCAACATAAAGACACAGAATAAAATATCAGTATACACATTACCTTAGCGTTCTCAAGTAGAACTTCATCTCTACCTAAGCCAGGTCCTATGACAACTGAGTGCAGTCGTGGTAACCACTTTTCCACCTCATGGACAGCGTTGGGACTATCACTAAATGGAATTGGGAAAAAAAGACAAGTTTAAAAATGCTTCATTTTAGTGTTCTCAGAATCTGAGTTCCAGACGCAAGACAGAAAGAGCTATTTTCTGTCTTGAGTATCAGGCAATTTTATCCGTCAAACCACCAAAAATTTGTGACCCAGGAAATATGGAATGGTTGTCCAAATAGTTAAAGTGAAACATTTCTCTTGATTCATTTCTTAGGGGATACCACATAAAAATGAGGAGGTAATTGCAAGTATCCATTACAGTTGTTACAAAATAAAAAAAAGAAAACCCACGCATGAAACCAACAGTTCTTACAGCCTGTCACAATTCCCTGTTTAGTGCTTCGCAGAGATTACACCTTGGAGTAAGAAGCCCCATCTCGCAGGTACATACTGCGGCTTGCTGAAATGATGCAACTATTTATCACCCTGCATGGCAAAATGATAAATCTACTCATACACTTTTTTGTCAGTTGCTTCATAAGCATTTGTTCCAACTGGATTACGGCCAAACTGTCCCCTTTCCCCAAAAGGCAACAGGAGAACCAAGCTGTTCAGTAAGGGTACTATCTGCTTGTAATGCTTAAGGCTTCTGTAGCATTCAGGTTTTGTCTACATTGGAAGAATGGTGAGAAAACCCACTGCCAAATATAGCTGCCACAACACTGCGTTCAGCTGCTGACCAGAACTGTTTATTTTGTTCTGATCAGTTTTGTTGTGTAAATAGGTCAGAATATTTTGAAAGCACTGCCCAACAATGTCAGTTAATCCTTACTGACAGTACAGAGGGAAAATTTAGCCTCCCTCCCTCCCTCCCTCTGATATAAGTGATGACAATAAATGAACATTTTAGCTGAAGAACAGGGTGGGGGGGAGCTCCCTATAGGCTAAGCAAGGAGGTACTGCATGATAGTATTACTCAGAATATTCTGAGCTTGCAATACTTCAACAAAGCTCTATTATTACAGATGAAAGCCGTTGCATGTTTTTCATAACCAACAGCTGTACTGATGGGACACACCACTTGGGAACAAGTGTTTAGCTCGCGTCTGGCAGAATCAGCAAATTCCACAATGATTTCTGCAAGTGCCAGGCAGGAGCCCAAAGCTTTTGCAGCTGCACTGAGCGAGGTGGCCCGCTCAAGGCCGCAGGGATGCAGCGCCTTGCTCCTGGCCACGGCCCAGCGGCCCCTCTGCCAACAATAGCCGCTTCAGAAATCCCCGGCTGCAGCAGCGCCGGCTCCCCAAAGGCGCCCTGTGCTGACACTACAAACTAGCCCTGTCAAAACAAGGCTGCTGGGTGGAAGAGATGACCCGCCGCAAGGGCAAGGGAGACAACGAACCACGAGAGGACATCCGTGTCCCTGAAGCAGCCCCCCTGCTTAGCGAGCTGAAGTTGAATTTCCACTTGAACGACACAGCTCCCCCTTCTCCTCTAAGTCACAATGAAACAGCAGTAGCTTGAGAATTGCCAAACAGCTCACTTTTTTTTTCTTTTCCTGCACAACCATCTATGGGTTTATGATGTAGATACAGAGAGGAAATAAAAATTATTCAAGAAATACTTAAAGCACTTAAAAAAAGCACCAGTTTTTTCTATGTGGCAGGTTGAGCACGTGAAAAACTGTTTGTGAAATTCTAATAAAATGTCGCCATTTCTGAATGCAGACCACTTTTTTATTTACATGCTGAAACTGATTTTATCTGTAGAAGAGAAATACACGTATCTCAAAAACATGTATCAAATAAATATATATACATTATCTATATATATGTTTGAAAGGACTGGATTCAAAATACCTTTGGATAGTAGAAGCCAAATACCTTACATAAACGTTCCTTTAAATGTAAGCTAAGAACAGAGTCAAGATAGTACCGTAACTGCCTCTGCTCTTTACAAACTTCTCATGCAAATAATCTAAAGGTAGAAAGTTTGTCAATTTATTTACATTCAGACTTGAAAGAAGATCATTCTGTCTTCAACTCAATTGATAATGTGCACTCTTCAAAACAAAGCCATCTCTTGGGAAATGAACAGTCCAACATTAAGCCACTCCCGCTCACTTTGCCTTCGGTAATAATAAAAACCTACTGTAGAGCTTTTCATCTTCAAAGCATTTTACAAACATTATGTTCATGTAACTCCTTTGCAACTTCACATTAAGAAGCAACCCAAGGCATATGAAGGGCCAGGAGATTTAAAATGGTGATAATGACTACTACATTGCAGAGTCAGCTATAAAAACATGCTGAAAAATAACTGTGGATTTTGATCCTCCATAAAGAAAGTAGAACAAACACTGCCTCAGAGAAGCATCATGACAATTTCACTTTAAGATACTGGATGTTCACAACAGCTGTGGTTATGCAGCTAAAGACACCTCAAACTCTCCCATCTCTACAGCTTTTCCGAAAGAGGAAGGGCTATCGTGTCATCTTGTGGTTTATTCCCACACACAGACATCACAGTAGTAACATTTTAAAGCTGATACAGTACAAACGATCAACAATGAAACTTTCTGCAGGAAGATACACAGCTGTGTCACCTTGACTGTTCCTGACCAGTGGATTCAGCACAAATACAGAAACGTTTTTAGCTCTTAAGAGCAACAGCCTACACACAAAATTTAAACGTGCTCAGGAGAGTCTCTGACACTGAGGTCAACTGGCCTCTATACCCTTAGGCTTCACAACAGGTAACGCTCACGCTGCCTACCAGGCATGGTCCCTGGACCATGGTAGTTCCTCAGCAGCGGAAAAAGCTGTTGGGAGAGACTAGCTGGACTGGGCCAAAAACCTTGCTAAGGATCGTTTGGGTAACCTGACAGTACAGATAGTCATGTCAGGGTACCTGGGAGTAAATACTCCTCGGCAATCTTTAGTTTATTACTACAGAAAAAGCCAATGTGTATTATTGTTTGCCTGTGAATTAGAAAGAGAAAAAAACAATCCAAAATACTTTGAAGGGATCAGCACAGAACGCAAGTCAAGTCCTCAGCTGTTCGCTGTGCACTATGCTCATACAAATAATGTTAACTTCCTTTGTCCCTTCATGACAGTTTCTCCGCCTGATTACTAACCTGATTTCAAACCTCTCCATTTAATTATCACTTCCACTGCCCAAGACGTGCATGCACAATGGAAATTAGCACTGTATTTTTTTTTTTTAAAAAGTGACTAGAAAGGTGGGAGGTATGAAGAATATGTCCCCTTTATCAAAAGAGATGCAACCTTCAGGCTTTGATAGAATCTTCAGGTTTTGACTGAAAGGGATCAAGTAAGCAAGAATCGGTATTGCCTTCAGAGGTGCAGAGTTACAGGATAAGCGACTTGGCTTTTTTCCAAAGGAGGAATCACAAATGCAACACCCCTCTTAAAGCACAAAGCTAGAATTAATATAAAGAGGAGTCAGAAAATCTCTGGCAAGGCCAAGAGAAAACAGCATATTCTGAAAAGAGGGCAAAAACCTTTGAGAGAGACTTTCATTAACTACAAATCAAGGATTTCCCAAAATAAAGTAAGCTTTTTTGGAAGGTGATGCGGCAAGAGATTGGGAAACAGTCTGGATTTCCCATAATCTGAAAATGCAAACTGCACCACGGACATACACAACAGGAGCAATGTGGGAAGCTGAATTCAAGCAGTAGCATCTGTAAACATTGAGAGTGAACTGCAATACCATTGCGCAGATGTGTGCAATTAAAAGATTTTGGTGACAGACCACAGTTGTAGATTCATAGAGAATGAACAGATCTTCAAATAGCTACGTAGCTTCCAGCTAACCACTACATGTTATGTGACATGTTATCAGATGCCGTTCTGTTGGAGATCTAGATTACAACAGCTCACTGTTGTTCATCAAACAATCAACCAACACCCCTCCAAACCCCAAAAGCTTCCTCAAAGTCTTAGCTTGTCTGGAAAGCAACCGACAAAGCTCTGACTGCATACAAAAAAGAACTACCATGGGATAAACATGTAAATAGCAACTAAAAGACAACAGAATCATTAATGGAGGAGCTTCTATAATCTACTTCATTCCTGTGAAGTCTAGTAGGTAAGGAAGGGTCAAAAGTCTTATGTGAGGTATCAGAAAGATAACTTCCCATCAATCAATCAACTTTACACATTGTCCATTAGTCAAAGCAGATCTAAATAAATAAACAAGCATACAGAGAGTCTCACAGGTGGGCGCACTATGAAAAGGGACCCCACACATGTTTACCTGATCAGCTTTCCTTGGCTGTTACTGAGAGGCAGAGAGACACAAAGCTGCTCTCAGCAGAGGCCGAGAAGACTGAGATCTCTTGGGAAGACAGACACAACAGCTTTATCATTTGCCTCCCCTGAAGCCCCTATGCAGACAGGGCCAAGGTACGGTGTTCGGCATCTTACATGTTTATCTTTTTGCTCTTTTCTCTGCCTCCAAAATGTATTGAGAAAAGTACTTTCTGTGGAATAGTCTACAAAGATTCTTCAAATTAAACAGCACCTAGCCTCCAAAATGTTGAGGGCAAATTTTCTTTGTGAATTATTGGCAGCTTTAGATAACTTCTGCCAAACTAAAATCAATACACCCTGAGAAAATTCCTCTTGTCTTTCCACCTCAATTATTTTTGCATAAAAGAACAGCACTGGTTTGGTTATGGTGCTTATGGCAGTAATTGCTGGATTCAGTATTGTACAGTCTCATTGTTGCCTCTTACCTTAATGCACAACCCCACAGCCTCTCATAATACCTTTTAGTTTTGTAAAGCTAATAAAGAAAAAAAAATTAAGTCAAGCTTTTTGCTCTTCAGGACTCTTCTGTATTTCACTATCACACAATAAAAATTTACATAAAACATAGTTCTGTGTATCTTCATCTTGGCAGAAGCTTGATGCCATCACCTTTCCCAAAACAACAAAAAGCCTGAAAAAAAGATTGTGGCTACTGCCCTAAGGTCACCCACAGTTTCTAAACACCTTCCAGAGTAATTTGTAACAGATATTTGACAGGTGCCATCTGCTTGAAAGCTGGCATCTATCTCTAGGCTGGTCACTGCCCAGTGTGAGAGGACACTTGACGGTTAGGACCTGCAACACAACTCCCCTCTCCAGCATCCAAAACAAAGACAATTTTGCTGTATGCTGCATGTTTTTCAAATATTGGCTCTCACCAAATGATGAAAAGCCACCAAGGCAATAGCTTTAAATTATCACGGAAAGCTCTGAACACAGCAGCTTTCCTCATTCAGGATGAATGACAGTTACTGTTGCTCCTTTCTAGAGGAGGGAAAGGATCAATGGCGATAAGGTGCAGCCTCGTCAAATTTTACATGGAAACAAGAGAATGAGAAGCAAAGTCAGCGAGAGTGTTACTGGGAGCTACGGAAATAGTAGATAAGCATGAATGACAGCACAGACAGGAGTCAGCGGGACCGCAGCTCTTCACACATGTTTTAGGCAGAGCTGGAACCATCTCAGCAATCAGAGACGCAGCTTGGACGTCACAAAATGCCAATCAGTGGGACCTCCTGCTAGAGGAGGACACGGGATACAAGCAAGACTGCCGTCACCTGATCAACTATACGGCTCCTTGCTGGAGAGCGTATTTCTTAAATTCTGCTCATTATCTGTGCACACACGGTGTGACTGAGGCAACTCCAAAAGCATTAAAATGTACCGTTGCAAAAGTCTGTTATGTAAACTCAGACAAAGCCACTTTAAGTGGGCAGTTTCAAAAGCCAAACCTAGAGTCTTATCTTCAAAGATGGGAAAAAGTCTCTGATCTGAGGATGAAAGAGTTTTGGTTTTGTTTGTCCAAGCACTGCAGGTAATTATATTAATGTGAATCAAATGTTAGACCTGCTGACATTTATATCCTGCCATGTTATACAGTACATCAAAAGAGCAAAAGATGGGACATAATGCATAGCTCTAGAATTTAAGTAGTTATCTCAAAGCTAATTATTAACTACTGTGGTAAACCTTAGGTGAGGTCATTATTGGAAGCTGGGTAAATAAGATAGGCAGAAAGATTATTGTGGAAAGGTTAGGTCAAAGGAATTAAAGGTAAAACTAAACAGTGCAAAAAATGTTTGAGCATAAAATTGAACTAATTCTATATTCCAAGAGTAGCTATATTAGGCAATGTTTAAATCATCATTCTTGTAAACTGACTCCAAATTTCCAGAGGCCTAAAGGCTTGAGGCAGTGTCTTCCAGCCCCATGAACAGAACTGGAAATAACAACTTATTCTAGCTCATTGATCCCATTATCGACTCCAGAGTCTCCCACCAAGCACCTCAATCAGGCAGTACAAGTCTCAGTGACAACATAGTGGCATCAAGTTGGCTGGATGCAATCAGAGACCAAAAAGAGGCAGACTTAGTAAATTAAGATTAAAATGCTCCCCAAAAAGTTTAAAAGACAAAACGGTCATTTTCACCTACCAGCCTGCTGAAAGATCTTTCAATAGTGTTTAATCTGCAAATGCTGGGTAGACAATACCTACTTTCCTGCTACAAATCTGACTAAATGACAGGGAAGAAAATGAAAGAAAAACAAAGACCCTAATGAAAGAGAGATCAAATACTATTCAAATAAAGTCTTCCTTTTCAGTCATTAAGTTAATTTAGATGTCCGATGTGAACCTGGTAGGCTTCACCTGTATATTAATGCCACAGCAGTAAGAACAGCAATCCATCACTGGTGTCACAAGTTTGTAGCAACAGACTGCTCTTAATGTGCAGATACCACAGTCTTTACTTGCTCCATATCCTGCCTTCAAGGCAGCAGAAGTGTGAATGACCCACTGAAGTATGCATTGAGAAAAAAATGCCACATTTACCATATCACTTTTTTCATATCATAATAATGGTGACAAAACTCAAAACGTTTTCCACAGCTGCTACCTGGACACCAAAGACTCTCACTTAGGTATCAGATCTTCTGTTTCACTAGCAATTGGGCGAGAGTATTGTCAACACACTACAAATGTGTCAACAACCACCTCTTTATAATAATGAGCCCAAACACATTATATAAATGGGGCCACCTCTCTTACGCAGAACAGAGCCTCTCACATCCCGTGAGAAAGAGCCCCAAAGGAGAAGCTACTGCTTCACTCTATTCTGAGATTTCTCACACAGACATGACAACAGCACTCCAGGTCAACCTTATCCAGCCTTGTAAAGATACCACAGGTATCAACATAACCATTTTACGACCTGCATTTAGATATATCCAAATCTTCAAAGCAGTTGTAGTATCTTTTGATCTCAATCACATTACCAAAGTGTGTCATGTCACTCCCTCCAAAAAGTATAATGATAACAAAATGTCTTCGTATTTTCAGAGTTCATGGAAGTGGTCTTGACCTATTAATACTTCCTGTGAACTGACCTGGGAAGTAGAGTCTGTCAAATATTCTTCCAAATGGACTGCAATCAACCAAAACCTGTGACTTTAAAAGCAACAGACTGAAGTTGAGATGACAATGTAATTTCCCTCAGAATGAAACAGACTTAAAAGGTCCCTAGAAAAACTAATGCACTTTTTTCTAAATGTTAGAACCGAGAAAGTGACAAGCTTTTATCACACTGGTGTCCGTCTTTAGTTTACATTCAACTTTTAAGGCACAGATGATAACTAAATCAATACCCGGAAGGCTAGAGTACTCCAAATCAGTGGTGGACACATGAGAAGACAGAACAAGTCTTAGCCTAAATACCTGTTTTGCTGATTGTCAGCTGGAAAAAAAAGAATGAGACCCTAAAACCTTCAAATAATAACAATAATAATAAAAAAAAGCAAAAGCAAATCCCAGGCATGCCTGCCTTCACTCAAAAGAAAGATTAAATACCAAAGAAATCTAATCCTGGTGTCAAGTCACAGCAGTATGGCAAGTGTTCAGGAGGATTAATTTGTCCAGGATCTAACTGGAGTAAAACGCTCCTACACATGTGCGCATCTCTTTCTGACATACGAGACCACAGCAAGAACAGTGGCAATCCCCGCAGTGAGGCTAAAAATCTTTGGCTACTTCTCACATTTTTGAGGAGGTGGCAAAACCTCTGTTAGTATTGCCTGGGATAAGGACATCTGCAACAACAGGGAGGAAAGGGACTATAGCATGGGGTGAATACACCTCCCGTCTTTTATTCACTCTGCAGCACACAGCAAAGAAGCAGCAGCTTTTTGCTGAGAAAGCTGGACACAGGAAACAGGTTCATAAAGTTTTGTCCATGGCACTGCATGACATGATTAGAAACAGTGTACTTCCCTGAGTCAGCATGTACAAACAGACCTTTATCTGTCCCTATGTACTTAGCAAAAAAACCCTGAAAAACAAACCCAAAAACTTTCCCATGTGATTCCTAGCTTGGCTGTGGTCTAAATGAGGTTTGGGAGAAAGATCACAAAGTTTATGGCTGTATCTTCTCTGCAGGTGTAATAGGGATTCAGCAGCCAAGTCACTGCAGAGGCATTTTTTCTGTTATCAGAGCAATCTGTGCTCTCTCCTTGACTTTCCCTAGTGACAAGAACACTTGCACTTCTTCCAGCAGCTGATTCAAGGGAGAGGTTAGTCCCACATTACACAGAAGTGTTTAATAGCTATCCTTAGCTGACACAACTAAAAGGTATAAGTTTCCTCCCACCAATGTTTTTGAATCTCCTCCCCAGATAATGGCGGCCAAAAATTTTAAGATTGTTCCTGGGCTTTAAGAGACTTGGCACTCATTAAAAGTGTTCAAATAACTTATCAGGACCTCACTAACCATGATTCACTTTCATGATTTTTTTCAAATCATCAAAACATAGACAAAATCCAATAAAACCAGGTAAAACATGTTCCAGCAACCCTGATCTAAGCTAAGCTTCCTCATTAATGGTAACTGACCTCAAAACACAGGCCAGCCTCATGAGAGTTTTTCCCCCTGTAATTTTTATTTTAAACTGAGAAGAGTAAATTTTTTCAAAACCCAAACCAAAACCTGAACTCTGCAACTAACTATGAAGTTTTCAGTAATTCTGGCAAACTTTCCCAGTCCATATAGACCCATAGATACCACCAGCTGGGAGAAAGGCATTAGTTCTAAATCCACACCTAGTTCAAGGATGAGTTTTTGGAGATAATGGAAAAATTACGTGACTTCTTCAGGAACACAAGACATTAATGACCTGACATCTCAGTCTACCTCTCCAATAAAAGTCTGGAGAACAAGGAGTATATCAACTGTTGACTTCACAAATTATCTGACAACCAGGTTACAAGAGAGCTACTCAGTAGTATCTCGACCTTTCCTGGCCTACAGACAAAGAAAAACTCTGTAAGATTACAAAAAAGTCCTTGCAAGAGTGGAATCTAACACAACAGATTTATTCCCTCTTCTTTTAAAATATAACCAGCTGGCTTCACATAGCTCATTTAACTCTGTGATCACTCGCCTATCACGACAGGATAAGCTAACCCAACAGAGGTATCCAAGAAATCTATTCAACCTGACCTGAGCCAGGGAATTAACATGGGGAATATAAAAAAGTCCCTGAAAACTGTTCTCTAGAAAGTTCCCAACACTAATGCAAGAAAGTATGTACACATCTACAGCAGAAATCCACACAGAAAACTCCTGCAATAAAACTTACTAAAATGCAAAAGGAAGGTGTTATCCTGTCTGTATTTGTGTAGAGTTTACAGTAGGAGTAAGTTAGCTGAGAAAACAGAAAAATGTAGGACAAACCGGGGGTAGTGGCAAGAAGAGCACGGCAGCTGTGACCAAGACCCGGTTATACTCCACTATTCAAAAGACCCAACTTCTGCAATACACAGTTTTCACTTCTCCATAGGAAAGCAAAAACTTAGTCAGCAAAAGTACTGAACTGGTCAGCTGCTCAGTTTTTAATTAATACTTTCATTAATACAAAGTCATCAAGGAAGGGGCCACAATGCATTTGACAGAATCCCTGAATAAAAAGGAAAAGCTACTACTGATAATACTGACTATTCGTGGCTCCTAGACACCCAGCTGCCATTATTTAGCTCAGATGGTGACGACACAGAGAGCCAGGTGTTGAAACTTTATCTTTCCAGATCTCAGACTGTCACGTACAGTCCCAGCTCTCTTACCTTCACTCACAGGAACCAGGAATGAAGACATGGGACAAAAATCACAGAGAAAGTTGCGTTACGGGTGTCTCCAGCATGGGATGTTACACCAAAAGGAATCCCAGGATAGTCTGCAGCTGGGGCTACACGGGATCGTCCCAGCAACACTGCAAGACCGATACCCGTTTTCGTAACCCTCCTTCTGCAATCCTACTTCATCTTTCACATATAACATTCCTCGCATCCTTGAAGGGACAGGCATTTGCCAAGGACTTGAAACGCAGCAGTGCAACTTCCAGCTCTCGCGTACTTTCACTAGCCATAGCTGTCAAAAGATCCACGACAGCAGCTCTAGTGAGCCAAAAGAGCCCCCACATTCAGGAGGCGGCAGCAAAGAAAGAGCGTGTTCTTCCCTTGAGGTGATCCCCTGTGAGGTGAAGGCAGCAGGGAAAGGTAGCAGCAGCCAAGTCTCAGAGGAGATGATAAAATGTCAGACTCCTGGCAGTACAAAATGGCAGCTGAACGCTGGCGAAACGCCAAGCTGTTCAAACAGTGAATTGAGGAGTACACGGGGCCATAATTACAATTAGCATAATAAGAGAGTGGTACAACAGCTACCTAGTTACTCTGAAGGGTCACGGAGAAATCATAACAAAGCAAAGTTTTAAGGAGAGACACAAAAGAAAACAATGACATAGCTGCTCGGTGGGTTTTACCCGGAGGTTCTTCCATGCGTGAAGTGCGGCTCGGGAGAAAGTACAAAGACTGTTTAAGAGATCAGGCTCTGAATCAAGAGCGGCCAACCATGCCTGCAGAACTCGAACGGCTTCACAACATATAAAGATCATACGAAAAGTGTGACACTGAAGACAAAGGACCTTATGAGAAAAATAGGCTGTCTGTGTAAATTTGAATAAAATCTGGGTTCAATAGAGTCAGTAAAGATTTTTTCCTTTCAAACCAGAAAAGACTGTTTTCTCTTTTCCTCAAATGAAGCAGAAAAGAGGAGATAAAAATATGAGAAAGTTTAACAAACAAAATCTGAACATTCTGATATTTGCATTTTTTCTTTTTGAGTCTCATATAAACAGTATTTACAGATACACTGCTTCACGTAATTAGCCAGCTGCCTGGGTGAAATTAATCAGAGTTGTAATAAAAGTATTAAAGATTGAGTTTCAGCTATATGGGTATGAAAATTTCTAGATTCACTGTACTTTGTACATCTGGAGGAATTTATAGACAGAGATGGAATTTAAAACCAAAAGTTCTCTTTGCAAATAGAAAGATCAGAATTTTCATTGAGATCTGGACACCAGAGAAGACACTGAGAATCTGTGTATTAAAAAAAACCCCTGTATTTAGTAGGCACAACCTCGTTCTCTATGCCTGTTTCTCCTATTAACCTTTTCCACTACCAGAGACATGAAGAACCCTCTGCATAAGAAAAATGCTTCTCAAAAGGCAAGGTTAATTCCTTCCCACACAAGACAACCATATGGTGTATTCCAAGTGTCATCCATCAAGACAACCTAAGTTACAAGCTAATAGTGCCATTAAGAGTCTCCATCTCATTTGTTATCATATGATAACAGACAGAACATCAACTGAAGATGTGCCTTTTGGATTTCAGAGGCCAATGCAGTTGAACTGGTAAAAACTCTACCCTTGTTATCTTCCCCTTGCTTTCAAACATAAGTTTTTCCCTGTCTAAAAGCCAAAAAAACATCGGTTTCCTCTATCTTTGAAAAAACCCAAACAGCAAAACACAACCCTTGATATCTGTCTGTTTAACTGACTTCTTTCTAAGCACCTCTCTTTACACCAACAGGAATGAAACTCACCTTGAGAATGTAATAAACTTATGGCTTCCAACCGCAGGCGTCCCCATAAGGGAGATCACATTCTTCTCAGACACCAAAATATTTCTACTGTCATAAATCCTTCCTTACAGCAGTATCTGACAAACGCAATTTTAAATAATGCTTTCCCTAGCTTAATCACAGCTTTGCTATGTACACCAATAGACTTTGACACGCACTGGTGCAAACTAAGCTCAGGGACATCTACCTAAGGCACACATCTTAATTCTCATATGCAGTGGTCACTGTAAACCGTCATAACGTCCAAATGAAACAATTTATCCTGTAAAAGTTCACCAATCTGTAACATATTTCAGAACATGACTTCAGGGAAGCCCACAGTGATTTTCCCCAATTAGGACAGTTCCTTATTGAACTTTTCATGTTCTTGTTAATAAACCCTGTATTTTAGATCATTTTAGAACATCCATTTATTCCCAGGAATAGGTGTGTATGTAATGCAACATACTTATGAAGAAAAATGAGAATTACCTTCTCTCTTGCCCAGTAATTTTGTGTAAATGACTATACACACAGTAGCGAGAGGAAAAAAGGCACACTACTGTTAATACTACCACAACTGAAGAAGCAAGAGAATATACTCTATTTGGCTTTAAAATGCAGATTCTAAAATGCTGACTTGTAGTGACTCTTAGCTCCAGATTTTGCTACTGTTCACAGTTAAATGCATTACAGTCACAGAACACCTATCAGCAGGTAGCAGAAAGCAAGATCTTTGCTTTCTAAAAAATTGTACTTTGACAGCAATTAAAAAAATTCACAACCGATTGTTCTAGATTAAATGCCTAACTGCTTGTAACAAAAGGACAAACCCAGGAGATTATGTGATCTCCAGTTCACCCATCCCATAACTCAGAAAAAGAAATAACGCAAACTAATCAACTGTCAGACTGAAATGTTCAAACTAGTAATCCTGACTTGATCATTTAAACAAAAGATAAGTCACTTACAGAACCGGATGAACAATCAGCTCTGGACTATATGATTTGATTACTGTTGCTGCGTCTTTGGTACAAAACACATGGGATAAATCTGCACCCTAAAAAAGAAAATTTGCAAACAGAATTATCAAATTCATACTTACTAATAACTTTCTCATTCCAAAGTTTACTCAGTGAATAATTGACCTGAATTCTTACTTCTCGCTAGTTAAAGCAAACTTCTATTTTGGCTTAGATTATCACACAATGTTTTGCAGTAATTTTTTTGTATCTAACTTCCAGTATTTTTTTTTCTGTTTCTCACCAATAGGATGACTGAAAACACAGAACTTGAATCTTTACTCACTTGAGAAATGTTTCTCATTTGCATATGAGCAAAGACTAATATGTCACACGTACAATAAGAAGAAAGGCAAAAGAACACAGCTGAAGAACAAGAAACAAGCCACATTAGAGAGGAAAAATAATACTGTAATACACTTGCAAAATACAGCTATGACAACCTATGAGTACATTTCCAGTCCTACCATTTTTAATCAACGGGCCAAACCCATAGCAGATAAAGGCTGGCACAACTGTAACACCACCTCTTATATTAAATAAACATTGAAGCTGAGTTTAGCCTCAAGCTTCTGTTATAAACTCAAGAAATCAGACGTACACATAAAAATTATGTAAGCAGTGACCAGAAAGCCTGATTTTGTATCCGTCTTGTATATCAAAATTTCCCAATGTTAAGAAAGTGTCTCCTCTGCTTTACTACTATACATTTAACGTTTCAAGCTACTAAGCAATGCAGATTTGATCCTATGACTCTTTACATGCAGATGTAATGATCTGAGACCAAGCGGCTTCAGTAGGGGACCTCCTAGTATGCTACCCTATTTGCACATAGTGAACAGAAAGCTGAGTGGCCTTAATATCTTACATAAGATTTTTAAATAATACCATTTCCATTTTAAATCCTTGAGGAACTGCACTCAGGGGGAGGCGAGGTGGGGGGGGAAATACCTGGATTGGTTACCTACTTATTGAAACTAATCCTCAAAAAGAAAAACATGCACAATGAACTGAAAGTACTGACACACCATACATAGAGTACTGAAAAGGGTATGTATTATGTAAGCATGATTTGTTTACATTTGAATAATCACCACTGTATTTATAGAGTCTGCAGTAAATACATTTTTAGCCCATTAACATGTCACTAAAACAAAGAAGTTCACACTTCTAGGAGAAAAAGCTTACAAGATACTTCTGCTAAATATTATACTGTAAATAAAATGTGCTATTATAAATTACACTAAATTCAACCAACAATCTTTAGACTTACAGCATATCAGAATTTTACTAGCCTAAAGCTGTAAGTTTTGAAAGAAAGTTACTTCATTCAATACAGTTACCAAGTCCACAAAAAATTGCTGAGGAACTGACTGCAGCACTGAAAACATAACTTTAAATGTTAATCTAAAGTTATTTTATTGTTAACTTTTGGAGAAAATGTTGCATCAAGTTTTGAAATTTCCTATCCAAGTCTCTGATAAATCAGTTCTCTCTCTGAAATCTTCAATTTTTGGACATATTTCTAACTTTACCTTATATAGAGAAAATATTTACAGAAAACACAGCAAATGACACATATTTACAAAGTATTTCTACAAATCCAGGACTAAGGATTTTCTTTGTTAAATAGAAGATCTTCTAGAACTCAAATTTCATGTGCACCACAGAACAAATGCTTTTAAAAAATGGCGCTTAGCCTATATAAATAATGAAAAGTTCATTTCGGATTGGTATAAAAGAACACGTACCACTTTGAGAGCTGTAATTGCAGCAAAATATGGTGCTCCAGTGTATCTAGAATGAAATACAATTTAGGTTAGGAAACACGGTCACTAATCTGCATCACGTCATTAAAAAGCATACTCTTCTCAGACAACCAACTTAAAAGTTTAGAGACAAAACAACACGAGTGAGGACTGTTTGCAAGCCAAATCTGGGATCTGTGACCTGGATCAATCCCATCTGGTTTTAGATGCTTAACTGAAGTGCCTAAACTGTGATTCCAGTTGCCCTAAATTCCCTTTATGAAGAGAGAGAGATGGACAGAATCACCCTCCACGGGTGTCTACTACTGCCAAGAGGTAAGAACCTAAACCCGTTAAACCAACAGGAAAATTAACTCCTGGCTAATCAACACAGCTATAAAAAAGCACCTTTTTGCTCTTTATGGAATGCTTATTAATGGTAGATGTCCAACAGCAGACCTCTTTCACAGGAAAAAGATGCCATCTCTATTTCAAAAGGGAAAAAATGAAAAACAGGAAGGTGTAGTGGCTCATTCAAAGTATTCTGCAGATTACTGAATGTGACCAAGAAAAGAATAGAGCCTGTTTTATTTCTAGGTCAGTACAGCATTTAACTGATCTATGCTCTTATCTTTTTTTTTTCCCCTGAAACATGCTATTTCGGCTTCTCCAGAACACAAAACAAGGTATTGACAGAATCTAGTAAACACCACAATTTATCAAAATAAAAAGCATGCAGTAAGAAAATACTCATTCCTGATTTAAGAGACTCAGTTCCAAAGATACCAAAATATAAAAAAAAAAGTAATCAAATGTGCCGCTGTCTCACTCTATTCTACGTATTCTATAACTTCATCATACAATGGGAAAAGACTAACACTGAAAGCAAAGAGAGTTTAGCAGCCAAAAAAACAGAGATGGTAGACACAGACATAAGCAGCATTCTAAGTTTCAACCACATTCAGTACTAAAATCTTGCAACAGAACTGAAACATGTTCTTACATAAGTACGCTGGCTCATGACGATGGACTAGCAAAGCTCTCTGGACAATACTCATGTTTTAAACATAAGATGAGTTTGAATAGCTTTGAAAAGTACTTATGGCACCCTCAAACTCTCTCAGAAACAAAAAATCAAATTTCTTTTCAACTTACTCTTGACATCCTCCAACAATGCCTATACGTCCATCTTGACCTTTATGCCTTTTCCCTGTCAGAGGAGGGATAACATTGCGCACCAGTTGAAAAATATTCTCCATATCCTTTAGAGAGTGCGTTCTGTGCAGTGAAAAAGATCTCTCTATAACTGAAAAGAAGAAAGTAAGTGTTAAAGTATGCTCTTTCTTAAAGGATCATCAGCATTTCTTTCAAGCACTCATAAACACTCATAAAATCACAAAGTGACATACCAAATGCTTCGCCACTTAAAGGCTTTTAAAACAGTGAGTAACTAGGGAAGGTGATAGTTCTAAACATGAATTTAGGGTCTGATGCAGAGAATACTCCCACTGACTGCTCACAGTCCTAATTTAGGGCTCAGGTACAGAAAGAAAGAACAGCCCAGCACAGTTATATGAACATTTTGTAACTAGAAATATCTTACTTCAGCCTGAAATCACTTCCACGATTAAGCTCAACTGAAATAGGTACACTTAGCAACGACTAAACACACCCAGACACAGAGCAAGTACAGAGCAACTAAAACCACATTTTAAACGTACACCCTACCTTATTTTTTGCTTCCCCTTAAAGACTTCCACCTCTTAGCAGAATCAGGACCTATCTCACTGCTTTTTTATTTTGGCAGGTGGTTAAAAAGCATAACAAAAGTCTTTCTGCAAAACTATAATCCAACACACTAGATGCAAACATTACAAATACCACACAGAGATAATGTTTAGCTTTAACCCAACTGCAGATCTCTGATGCAAAGCTGCATGTCAAGCTACATATTAAAACAACTGCACATTCAGGAGGCTACATATTCAAATTACTGTTTCAAAAGACTACAAAAATTTAGAAGAAAAAAGTATTGCAACAATTACAACTAAAGAGAATTAAACCATTTACCTAACATGGGACAAATGTGAAGATCAGCACTTTTATCAACCCACTAACTATAAATTGCAGTAAATACACTAACAGAAGTTCTTCTATTTCAACAAAGCTCCTCATTAACTGTACAATTCTGTTCAGAACAGCGGCTTATTTGAACATAAGCACTAGTCTCCTAGACTGTAGCTATGTTTACTTTCTTTTTTACAGATCTCCTAAAAAGCTTTCAAGGAACTGCTATATTGTAATACACAATCACATAAGAAGTAACTCCCATGATACTCCTTATTTTTGACTGTATAGAACCTAAGTAATCCCACTCGACTCCAAAATACAGAGGTGGGGAAAGAACTAAAAAGAGGAAAAACTGTTCCATAAATTTTGGACATAATAATGGGGAAAAAAAGTAATAAAGAAGAAAACACCGCATCTGTGCACTTTCAGCAGATAGCGTCTTTTTCTCAATCTTCCACAGAATTTAAAACTAATCTTCAGAAAGAAAATGCTTTAGTGTTCAACAACGATACATACTCCTGACTGATCTTTCCCTTTTAAAATCCTTCTATAATATGGGAATCCCATTCCTATACGGGATTAAAAAAAAAAAGAAGACAAAAAAAAGCCCCGTTTTGGATTATGGCCAAAATAGCATTGCGGTGACCCAGAGGAGAACAAAATGTTCACCTACTCTGGAAATCGGGCAGATTATTTTCTTTAAATCACACTTCATACACTCAATGGTTTTCAATCACACAAGAAATATACTTATGTAGTTACAACCCTTAAAGTGCAATGTTCTTAAGAAGGTCCTCTGTTTCTTTGTTGCTGTTTTTTGTTTATATGTAAAGTGATTGCATAATAAATGGAACGAAAACAGAGAATTATGCAAAACGCAGTTCTTAATACAGCCCCACTTACCTACAGAAACACTAAGGCATATTTAGCTATAAACAGCTGAAATCTTAATTCCTTAAAAGATGTGCTGCCTGAAGCATTCCTTTCACATTTTATTATAAACGCTTTGTTAAACATTCACCAATTAAAACATTAGAATCCCGAGTTGCTCTTCTTACAGTTAAATACACATAATGCATTTTTGCACAGTGTAATGTGATTGTACACCTGTACAACGAAATTCAGCAAGAAAAACTGAACTTTAGCTTCAAGTCTTTACAGATAATGAAACTCTTTCAGTGAAAAACCTTTAACAAGTAATGGTTTGTAGCCACCATCACCCCAGTCTAGAACCTCAAACTATTTCCTATGGGATTTTTCTAAAGCACTTCAGGTTTCCTTTTAATTTAAAAGTGAAAACATTCAAAGCACAGAATCCGTACACATGTCGTAACTTATCCAGAAAAGTCTGCTGCCATCAAGGAATGCTACAGACCAACTATCCACTCAAGAAGAAACACAACCACATCAGCCAGCCTAAACTCTCAACAGGCCTAACCATCCAATCCTCCATGCGTTTTACAGGACAACCGAGTATGTAATGTAGAACTGAAAAGGCTCCAAGATCCTCTCAGGAATCAGGGAATGCCCTTTAGGATCTGGCGTGCTGGATTATTATTCAACACTGAGGCAGGGTGGGGTTTTTTCTTTTCAAACCATGCTTTTTTCTTCCAAGCAGTGTGAAATCCAGAACTAAAACAGAATGAAACTTGTGTGGTTTCCATGATACCGACTACAACCACCCAGCCCCGAGCTGGCTCTAGTTTCGGCACCGACGAGTATCCCTGTTTTCCTCCTGCCCGCGCAGTCTACCTCCACGTACAAAGAGACTATGGTAAAGATAAAATACATGGACCCACAGATCCCAAGAAGTCTGTTAACGGATGCTAATATCCAATTATCAGCTTCTGGCCCACACATAGGGTACAGAAGTAAAAGTCTGTGCATAAATAACCAATTCTAGAGTTACTGCTTTGCCTTTTTCTTTAAAATAAATTCAGACTCCTAAAGAATTTATAAATGAACTGGTGTAGAATAAAAATACAGGCCAATATTTTAATCTTCTATTAAGCCTAGCACAATAACATAATGTTTAATTAAAAGATAAGATTCAGAATTCTGATTTAAAGAAATTTATTTTAAAGCAGCTGGATTTTAACATTTGACTTACTTCAGCGTAGGCAAAACTCCACTCTTTTTCCAACCCTGAAAAAACATGCACAGCTTTAACTTCAGATACCGGGTTAGGCCTGTTAACTTCAATAGCAGCAGAATTTCCACTACAAGGTACCTCACATTTCTAGACAGCTTTCAGCAAATGCACTACTTGCCTTTTACATATAAAATTTCTCCTAGAACAGAGATGCGAACTTAAAAACAAGTCCCCAATACTTATACGGTTCGAAAAAGTGCGATTTCGCTCATTAAAATTTGTTATAACTAACGTATCTATATTAAATAAGCAGTACAATGGTAGGAATGATGTTTTAATTTCATTTTACATCAGACAGACACCTTCACCACAATATTAAATAAAACCAACTAGCTTTTATTTTCAAAATCTACTTACTACCAGTGCTTTCACACAGAAGTTTAAAAAACCCTAGCTTTTATTTATGCTATAGAAGGAAGTACCTATCGGTGGAGAAAGTGCTGCTGTCATAGCATTATAATTAAAGTTATCCCCATATGAACGATGATTCGCTCTCTGAGGTGGACTCGCTGGTATAGACTGTGACCTTTGTGATACTGTAGAAGAAATTCCTGACAACATCTGTCCCAACATCTGTAACATCTGGAGCTCTCGAGCGTGCTCAGCTTCCCGACGCTTGTCCTCAATTTTGAGCCTCTGCTCTTCATATCTGTAAAATTTCTCTTCTGTATCCACGCTCTGCTGCAGGAATTTTTCCATCATTTTATCCAATGTTAAATTTGCATGGCGTTTTTTTGATCTTTTGGGCTGATTGAGAGGTGGGCTAATAGTTGGAGCACTGATTTCTTTAAAACCTAAAACAAGAGGAGAGACAACTATTTTTCTGAAGTACTAAGAAGAAAGTAGCAAAAAAATCTCCCTGTGAGATGCGGACCTAATGTGTCATGAAGTTGTTATTCTATTTCTATGTCAACTGTAATTATTTCAGATATTTTTATTTCAGAATACCAAAGCAAAACTAAAAGCTTCTAGAGAGTTATAAAGGTAACATGAAAATCACACAGAGACATCTTTTAATTGTTGTAGTACTAAACTTTAACAATAGGAGTCTTTTTGATCTCCTAAAAAGGTTTAAGTGAAGGCTATTAAATAGTATAGCCTCATTTTGTACTGCAGGTAATTACATTAATCTAAATTGAGTTTCAGTCTGTTGGCATTCTGGATTTGCATTTCAAAAGAACATCAGTGTAAACAACTCTTTGATGGGGTTTATGTGTAAAAAGAAGGTTGGTTAAACGTCAACCAATTGGCTGATTCCTCAGTGATGTCAACTTCTAAAGACACGTTCATGTTTGTATTAAAACCACGGCATTAATCCAGATTTAAAACAAACAAATAACACTGCCCCACCACCACCACAACACAAATACGGAGCTGAGGGTAAAGAACGAGCAAGGAAAGGACAGGCTTTATCTAGGGGCTGTTTCTGTCCGCAAGCCTGCTAAAGTTAGAAGCAGTGTTTCTGAAACAACTCTGGCGATTAATTACATAAAAGCTCTCCCTAGCTTTCTGGCCCATCTGCAACAATAAGCAGATCTTTCAGGTATTATCGTCATCATCGTTTTAATACCGATTAACAAAATTGCACACAGTCTGCAGGGAACGGGAAAATCCTCCAGCGAGAAGGACGCCTATATTTTTTTTTTTGTGTGCAGCTCTACCTGACACTTTGCCTTAATAATCTCCGCTCTAGTTTTCTATTGGTTTCCCATTGATAAACACCGATAAAAACTCACTGCGTTCTCCGTTCCCCATGCATCTCCCCCTACCCGGTCTGCAGCATTTCCCGTCGCCCTGCAGCAGCCCGCTCCCCTTCCAGGCGGTATTCGCGGAGGCGGGGGAAGCTGTCGAGGACGAGCAAGGTGCAAGGGAGGGGGGGGGCACGGGCGAATTTCGGAGCGCAGAGGACGAGGCGGG
>VZSC01016378.1:830095-864213 GCA_013398225.1 Steatornis caripensis
GGCCCCTCACCGCCCCCGCCGCTGGGTGTCGGGCGGCGGGGCGAGGAGCGGGCGTGGGCGCGCAGGCTGCGGTCCCGCGGCTGTGCGGCAGGGCCCGGCCCGGCGGGGGAGAGGTAGAGCCGGGTGCACCCGGCCCGGCCGTCGGGGCGCTTCGGGGCTCCCTTCCCGGCCCTTTTAATCGGCAGCGATTAAAAACTCCTAGGAATTACCACTTACTGCTGCCGGCATTTAAAAGCTCACCTCGGCGGGCGTTTCTGAGCAAACTCCCGTTTTACGGCTGTGTTTCGTGCCTAAGCTGCTGATTCTGGCTTAGCTACGTCATTTTGGAGCAGTGTTCTTGCAATATTTACTTTAAAGCACACCGGAGCCGGTGGAAATACCAGCTGATGTTCACTTCTGTTCCTACAGCACCTGCTTATTCTAGAGAATAAATCAAAATACAGCGTCACCCAGGAAAAACCAACATGATTATATGCATGAGAAATCTGGAACATTAAAGCTGAAAACAGCTGTAATTTCTGCTCTGGGCTCCTGGGTATTCCATGCAAGACTGTCATTATTAACTCATAAAACCTCCTGGCCCAACTACAGCAGTAAAATGTCAATGTTTCAATCAGTTACGAAGGGAAGAAGACAGGCAATGTTTTCCTTCGCTGTTTTGCATTATATATAAAGCTGTGATGAGGTAGACCTGGTGTTACCTGGACTAAACCCGAGCAGGAGGGATTTGTGCCCTTTGGCTTCAGAAGCATGACTTAAAAACCAGCCGCGCTGTCTGCAAACTGCAAGACAGACAACTGGAGCTTTTAGTAACCCAGATTGAACAGTAACCCAGGTACCGGAGCAGGAACTTGGGTGCCTGACAAGTTCACTGTCAGCTATTAACTTGTTTATTGAAAAGTTACTCTTCTATAGGTCCTGGTATCTGGTACGATTTTAAAGGCAGTACCGGGTCAGTAAAATTTGCCCTGTATTCAGTCAGCACAAGTAATGCTTTTTACCCTTTGATCATCTGTGTGGCAACCCAAAAGATAGTTTCAACGGCCAGTTGTGTTTAGTTTTTACATGAGCTTTAACCCAGAAAAAAAGGGTACCGGGTTGCTGAACACCACTTTTCTCATGCTTGTGTTTTGATTCCAGCTGGAAGGATAAAGAGCATGTAGGTTTCCTGTAACTCCACCACTGATTTAATGTCTGGAAGAGAGAGGGGAAAGAACAACGCAGGTGTTTTTTTCATCCCATTGAGTGTCTCTGGCTCCACCAAAAACATGTCCTGTGCCCAACAAAAGAGGGAGAAAGAAAGAGATGATTGTAATGTTGCTTTTCACTGGGTTCTCTGGTTTACTTTGTCACAGACATGGAAGCAAGTTCTTCTGATGCTGCAGAACCCTGAAGAAGTTGGTTGTGGAATCAGTGAAGTTTCCAGGACCCAATTCTCAGTTCATGTGTAGAAGAAAACCTAAAGGTATCCATAGGCTTCCTGTACGCCAAAGTTGTTCAAGTTGTTATTGCAACCTTGGCATCAACTAAAACGGTCTTGCTCCTACTCTTAGCCAACCTGAGCGTAAAAACTCTGAGCAAAACACGTTGCCGCTCCTCAAATGTTCTGCTGCTCTGCATCTAACTCAAGTTACCTGTTTTTGGTATAGTACTGGCTGCCATGTCCATTCCATGTACAGTCTAAATCCATAACTAGTAGTGCCATCTCTGAGCCCAGCATCAGTGGTGTTACTTAACCAGGGGATAAGGCAGGGAAAAGAGCCTTGTACAGAACTACGGAAGGTAAAAGGTGTATGAGGCAAAAGTTCACACACCCATCATAGAGAAAAAGCAGCTGCAAGAGGAACATAGCTCTTTAGGTGTATACTATGCTGTGCATTTTTTATTGAGCTTCCTGTTCTGACAGTCCTGCCACTTTGTCTGCTTGTCTGCCTGCTTGTCCCTCTCCCACACGGAGGCAGGAATGACCCTGCAGAGTTCCTTTTCATACTTTGAGCAAAATCATCCTGGCTTCATTGCTTGTTGCTCCATTGCTGGCCCCTACCTCTTTCACACAGTCACCTCCCTCCTTCCCTAGTTCTTGATCTCAGCCTTCAGTTCCAGCATTTTAACCCTTTTCTAGCTGCATTGTCACCACAACATATCCTCCTCGTTAGTGGAATAATTACTGCAATCTCTTCCTCCCCTGCTACACAAAGAAAAGCTAGCCATCAATGGTCCGGCCTGAGAATGTGCTACTACTGTCAAGGCAGGCAAGAGCTTGGAGGTTTGACTTAGTGGTAGATGGCTGCAGTCATTGACAGCTGGTGCTTGCTGGGAACGGAATATATGTACATAGATAGGGTGAGGTATGGACTGTAAGCTAGGTGTCCCTAGGTAGAGACCCCAAAATAGTGACCCCTCAGGACCATTTTGTGGTTTATTCTGTGGGTTCCTGCTGAATCTTTGTTCACAATATTTTTGCTTTTTGCTTCCGATCACTTTGTACCCACTCAGCACTTAAGTCTGAGTCATTGCCATCCATTTGGTAACTGTTGTGCAACCCTGCCTACCCAAGCCATTCCCAGGTGAACGTGGACAGCAGGTGGCAATAGCAGAGCTTAAACATCCTTTGATTGCGTTCTCTCCACTTACATAATTGTCAGCCTCTACTGGAATCACCATTTAATATCATAAATATTATAAACATATCCATGTTAGCATATCCATGTTAATAACTGCAACACGAGATTTAAGCATTCATGTGGAGTGACAGAATGGAAGAACTGAGTAGTAAGTAGCTTTAATTGAAACTGCCCATAAAATATGACCAAAGATTTCTTTGTTGTTGAAATGGGAATCTGGAAGCACTTTTCCTTGTGAAAAAGGTGAAAAGGTCTTAATTTCATTTCAATGTTTACCTAGCTAAATCCTAGGAGTAACAGTGTTCATAGTGGTAATAGAGAAGGCAGTAATGGTGTATGTGTTAAGATAAAAAGGGGGCCAATCCTGCAGATGTTATTAGCAGTGCTATTTACTGACATTAAAGTGAGTGGAACGAGCATGTTTTATACCAAATACGTTGTTTTTCTTAGTAGAGGACAAAACATGTTTTTATATGGTGTAAATTTTACTTTGTTAGTTTTGATGTCTGTCTAGGCTGCAAAGAAACGAAAAACAGAATAAGACCTGAAGCTATAATAATTATTCCTGTCACTACACTTCTGTGCATTTTTATATTTAAGAGAAAGGATAGCAGCAAGCAGTTAACAGCAAGCCCTTACAAAAACACATCAAGGTGCTTTAGTTTACTTATAAAGTTTACTAAACGGGAGTGTCACATGGGCTGAATAAGGGAAAGGAAACTGTAAATGAGAAGAAATAGACCCACACCTGATTAAATACCATGTAATAAGTTAGTCCCTACAGAGTCTGCAATTCTCCACATTTTTACCAGGGCAGTACAGATACTGTCACTTCTAGACATATTCAGTATTTGTCAAGACCCGTGTTTCATTACATGATTTTTGTTTTATCCAAATTGAGCAGTAAGATGTTTTTCTTTTTGCTGAGTGTTAATGGTGAAAAAACCCCAGATGTCAAGGAAACAATAAAGAGAAAGTTGCTGTTCTGTGCTCTTCTTAGAGCAGGCAATAAGAATGATCTGTGCTCTCTAGTAAGGTGTGAAGAGGGCTTTTTTGGGCTCACATAACTTCTTCAAACAAGTTCCTGATACGTAGTGCAAGCAAACATATATAAACTTGCACACCTCTTAAGTAACACCCAAAAAGTTAAACCAAATTGTCTCTTTTTCAGTAGGAAATAATGAGACTCTAAGAAAGTGAATACTGGAAGTTACACAGTTTTCCATAAAACTGCTTTTGTTCTGTCCTTTGGTGGCTGAAGGTAACATTTATCAAATCCATTAACTTACACAATTTAGAACACTGCTGCTATTATGAAATATACTACTCATTTACATCACTTTTTTACTGTTCAACAGCTACATGATGTTTTATTTTAGTTGTGTTGTAGCTGAGCCTGGAGGCTTTGCCTGGCCATTGTCTTATCCATCACACATACACAAAAGTCAACCCCTTGCCCAAAACTCAGCTTTATGTGCATTGAAGAGAGACGCAGATACTCAAAATGATGGACAGACTTGTACAGGATAAGTTGATTTTACTTTAAGTGACATACTTTGGTACAGTCATGCAAACACATAGTACATATTGAACATGATGCTAGAAGACTACTACATGCTGTATCCACAAAGGGATTTGAACACTGAAAGGTTCCTCTTTCGGGTACCTTGCTTCCCTTTTTTTTTCTGTAATATGTTGCCAGTCATCTCACAGATCCAGCGCATCAGCTTTAGTAGTTGTGTCCCCAGGTTTTTCTAGGGACTTTGTAGTTGCTTTCTGCACAACCCCCTAAACCTCACGTTTGTAGTCTGTCTCAGATCGCTGTAGTGCCACGGGTGATTTCTTTGCCTCCAGTTGCTGCTGGAGTCGTGCATGATCTTGTTGCCCAAAGGAAAAAGCTTTCATCCCCATGAAAGCTGTTCGTGTTACCTATTCCTGAGATTTCATATATGGACAATACACTCTAGTCTTTAATATGCCTGCTCTTCAATATACAGGTGTTAAAATTTAACATGCATACCTGAGTTTGATGACAGCATCCTTTACTTGGAAGTCAGCTTATATGCATGTGTGCTATTTCTTCCTGTTGTTACCACAGATGTATAAATGTATGGGCAGCAAAAATTCATTTTCTTCATGCCAAGGCCAGCTCTGCAAGTTTTAGTGGTATAATTAATCCCACTGGGGGAGGAGAAGGTCGTTTAAGAATGAAAGCCAAAATAGGATAAGAGGGTGGCTATAACTATGCCGTTATAAAGATGACACATCAGAATGATCATTTTCCTTGCTGTATGGGAAGAGTTATCCCAGTATAAAGCACCTTTGTGCAAATATAACTATAGACATTTTAAGAAGTTGAGATAGTAAGGAAAGCGTATTGCTTTAGTTCTGCCACGATAATTAAAATGGTACTTATTTTTGACAGACGGGCCCCAAATAACCTTTGGCAATTTTGAATTACTTCATTTGGCCAATGGTTCTCCACAAGGAAGCTTGTCCTTTCATGTGAAGTAAAATAAACTTTTCAAATGCACATTTCCATTTTCTGTCCTTCATTGTTGTCCACACGTTTCCCAGAAAGGTGTGCCACGTCAATGAATCCTGTTCTCCTGATAGCACGCTTTCGTGAAGAGCAGTTACTGAGGAGCAGCAAAGATCAGGAGGGGTGGGAATTTTGTGGGAGGGTGTGGGAAGGAGAGCGTTGAAAGATGGTTCCCCAGAACCAGGGCTGCCAAACAGCATGTGTCAAGGGGGAGGATATGTGGCTGGGGAGGAAGGGGGGCAGGCTGCCCTTCTGGCCCTGAGCTCCCGCTGTCACCTCTAGGTTCGCATTAAAAGAGTTCAGGCAGCCCACGCCAGGGTCACCACTCCGTACCAACTCACCCCTCCTGCAGTCTGCTCTCCCACTGTCTTCCAGTGTCTTCCACCAAAACTGGGTCTCATTCACAGATTAAAATAAGATTAAACTCTCAGTGAGCGAAGGGGAGAGGTCTCTGTGTGCCAGCACAGTTAGGGGAAAGTCTCACTGCCCTGAGGCCATCCGGCTGGTGCTCCCCAGCTCCAGAGCCATTCCTCTCCCTCCGTGCCTGCCCACTCTCAGCCCCTTCTCTCGCTGGCCACGCTGTGGCTCAGCACCCAGTGCCAGCTGGCTCCTGCCTCTCAGAGGCTGTGCACAGTGGACTTCTGCTCCTACTCTCCCTGCGCAAGAAGTGGTTCCTGCTGCTGGCCATAAGTCAGACACAGCCTGCACTTCACCAAAATCCACCCAGGCAGGGCCCTGATGGAGGAAAAAGAGGAGGTGTGTGCGGCAAAACCCAGACACCTTAGCAAGGACTAACAATGCCCACCACTGGTACTGTGGTGGGGGCAATGGGTGGCAGAGTGATAATTGAGCTGGAATGTCTTGGGATGCTGAGGCCAAACCTCAGCTAGGGATGTAGAGCTCAAGTGGGCAGGCAATACTAGCGTGTATCATCTTCAGCCTGCAGTGTTGACTGATCTCCTGTATTTTCTTTTGCAAAGAGGGTCCCAGCACTATGTTCAATGTGAGGGAACACGTTGCAGTAGATTAGGCACAACATCTGGGCACCGAGCCTCACACACTTTTACCAGATTGCTGTGCATTTCCTATGCCGTAGGTGGGCAGTTTCTGCAGATGACAGCAGAGGACCAAAGCAGTCTGTAAGCCGCCTTCGGCCCGGTTGTCAGCTGGTGAGTTACCTGCTGTAAAAAAGTCTTCTAAGGCGCTGCCTTCCAAGTGGCCGTGGAGGCTTCCTCCCATTATACAGAAACCAGATTATTGATGAACTTATTTGATCTGCTCCTAGGGAGTAATAAAATATGCATTTTGCTCAGTAAAAACTCATTCTGGTCTCTGAGATATATTGGCATGGCAAGCGTCCACCTTCCTTTGCTGTCGCTCGCAGTCCGCATCCAGCCACTTATCAGTTCATCTGCCACAAAAGGTGGAAAGATTTCCCTTGCATAGACAAAAAGTCACCTCCCTGCAGCCTCTGGTAACTGGTCCTGCCCTATTCTGGCAACCTAAGTGGCACATTTTAAGGTTGTAGCAGCCTAAAACGGATTTAACAGTCTGTTACTTCCGCTCAGGCATTCAAAACCGTCTCTCTGCAAAGAAACTGTGAAACTGTGTAATGGGGAGGGAGAGCATTGGGATGAAAAAAGTCATCACTCTTGGATTTTTCTGGAAGAGCTCTTTTATAGTGCTTCAGAGCAGACAGGAGTTTGCTGGTTAGGAAAATAGGCAAACTGAATGCTGTTCTTTTGAGGTAAAATGTGACGCCTTTCATTTGCAGCTGTGCACAGAGTTGTAATCCACCCCACGTTTATCAGGTTCAAAAGCAGTTTTATCAAATTCACTGAGGAAAATGGAGTGCCGCAGGTTTGGGCTTAACTGTCCTTCTGATACCCATGGGTCAAGGCTGAGACTTCAGGTCTTTCCTTTCTCAGAAGGGGGACGGACCTCCCTCCCTCTTAGGCCGAGTTTATTGAAGCTGCTAACCTGTTGCAATTCATCGTGATTACACAAGTGACTCGGTCACCTTTCAAAAGCATCACATGATTTAAAGACAAAAACATTACTGAATAGTGTCATGACAGAAAATATTTGATGGAAAAAATACTGTTTATCAGGTTTAACAGATGCTTGAGGTTATCAGTTCTGTCAAGTGTGTGTTTCTGCATGTGCTTCCTTGACTGTGTTCAGAGGTGCCCTGTCTCTGCGCCCTTCTCCCTCACTGGTTTTTGTCCTGTTGAGCCAGAATCCACTAATATGGTAATTTTCTTGGGGGTGTAAGGCTTCTCAGACTTGTTTACCAGCTGTAAAGTAATCTCCAGTGATTCTAAGATCTCAAAGGTGCAAACGATGCCCATTGATACATTCACCTATGAACATCTCGTGTGTGCAGAGTCTGGAGATACAAAAATTTTTGCTTTTTCTGGGCTTCCAAAGTCTCATGTCTGTTACAAAAAGGCACTTAGGTTATTCAATGTGAGTGAAAAGACACAGAGTTGGAGGTCAAAGTGACAAAGGACAAAGATGACCTAATTGTGGAGGTGTGTTTCAGAGTAGTGGAAAAACGGAAATAAAGGAGGTCAAAGAGTTTCAGAAGATGCTTCTGGCTGAGTATTTTTGCCAGGTCATGAGCTGTAATGGGAAATATGGGTGTAATTCAGCTCCAGATTGTAGACATCTAAATTTAGCTGTCAAATGTAGGTAACTGCTGTGAGCCACATACCTAAACTTCCATTTCAAGCAATGGAGATCAAGTCCTTAGAGTTATTTGGGCCTGGAGATCTACCAAGCTCATCCTAAATTAGACATCTACCAGGCCAGTCAGTCAAAGACCCACTCCTGCTGCTGCTAAGGTACTACTAAAACTTTTGTGAGTCTATTTGGCACGTAGTCAGATGCCTAGGATGCCTGAGGATGTGCTGGGTTCCCTGAAGCCAGAGGAACCACACACATCCATCTGGTAACTGTGTTGGCAAGGGGGAACTACGTACCTGTTTGCCCACATAGAAACATGCCAGATGGTTGGGACAGCTGAGTGTAATGCATCCTTCAGCACAAACCTCCTTGAATGTCCCAAAAGCTGCTCATATACTTGCCTTTTTTTTCACATGGTAGACACATACAGGATGTAAACATGGCATCAGCTGCTACTGGGAAGCCCAAGAGCTTCACCTGTTCAGAGTCTCTTTGCCACACTTGCTGACGTGGGCATAGTCTTGATGGTGGAGCTATGGATAGGAGCTGTAGGACTCAGGGCTCTTTGATAAGAGTGGCTAGATATGTCTGCAGTAAACACTACTAATTGAAAAGATGCGGCATGACAACCCTGGCACTTTATAGGTATGGAGTATATGGAACACGTAGGGAAGGCTAAAACCAAATTTTGTAGCTCCAGCACTAACATCCATAGCTCACTTGTTTACAAGAGAAAGGGCACTTTCCTCATGTATTTCTCTTTTATCTAATCTTCTACTCATCTGAAAAGGTAAAGAGAAAAAAAAAAGGCCAAACAGACCCACAAAGACATTATCAGAGCTTATTTTTATCTCTTTCTTTGCAGAGTTCACTAACAAGGTTACAAATCTTTTTTGGTATATTGCACAAGGATCACAAGAATTTAAATACTAATGGATTTTTACAATAGAACATAAGATCAGTACAGAGCATTTCTGGAAATACAGGATGTTCATGCAGTTCAACATAAGATGTGTAAACACACAAATACTTAATAGCGGATATTAAGTACCATCAGCTAACATAGGAAGATATATGCATAGATAATTAACTTGCACTTTCTGAGAAAGTTCTTGGTCCCTCACTGCTTGTTGCACATTCCCTTCACAAGATATTCCTGGTAGACATCTGCCTTAAAAACTTCTTCAGCTTTGTCTGTGCCACTGTTTCTACACGGTCGTGTCCTTTCTCGCTGTTGTTAGGCTTCTGTTTGCAACTAAAGGCTGTGACTTCATCTGCTGTGGGCAAACAGCTGCCTCTGAAAGACTCGCGCTGTCCCTTGGCATCATGCCACAGAAATGTTTCTCCACAAAAGCAGTAGCTGTCAGTGCTGGATTTCAGGGACTGCAGAATCAACTTCAGTACATGACAGTGCACCTTTAAATTAGTTATTATTAGGTCCCCGCGGGAGACTAATTTTCTGGATTTGGACTTCTGAGCCTCTTACATACAGATGCACAAAGCGACTGATGTACAGTCCACTGTTCCTGCAAACACAGGTCAGCCTGGCGAGTTGCAGTGCTGTGAATATTCTTCCTTTCCTCTCTTTTAAGCAAGAGAGCTTGAAAGAGAAGTGATTCCTCTCTGGTAACCCATATATATCGCCGTGCTCTGCTATCTACCCAAGAAAAGATTTCCTCTGTCCTATGCTCTTTGTAATCTTTATTGACAGCACCATTCTTCTGATTGTCAATCAGATTTATAACCTGGGCATCACCTACAGGTTGAAACTTGTCTTCGAGTTCCTTGCATCCGAACTATGCTTCAATCTTGCAAGTGATTTTTGGCTAATGTTCTGAGGAAGTGATCCTTCTCGTCTACTCACACACCAAAGAAGCTTGTCGAATAGAGGCACTACGATACTGGAAGAAGAGTGAGAACTGCTATTTTTTGCCAGAATCCTTGTCTGTAATTCCTGTCACGCTTAGAAGCACTACTCACTGAGCAAGACTCTATTGAACTAGGAATTGTGTAAAGCTCGTAAAAGGAACAGGGTCCCAGAAAACTTTACAATCCAAGTATATGAGACAACACTTGGGTGAATACAACCAAGCAAACAGGAAAATGCAGAAAATCATTATTAGTCAGCATGGGAGTGACAGTACTACCAGCACACCTGTAGCATAAGAGTTTCAAGGTTTTTGCTGGAAAGCTTTGAAAAGCACAGTGCGTTCACTGCATAAACCTTTATTGTGTTCTTCTCCCATATGTGATGGCTGCAAGGGAGGAAGCACCAAAGGGATGCAGCAAGAAATGCAACAGATGGCCAGTTGGTCGCTGGAACTGGCATCTTCATAGATAATGAGGGATAACAACACAGGGTAAACATGCTAGGAAAGTTCTTGAAAATGAAGACAATGCTGTATTTCATGAGGGAGGAAGAACAGCAGGGAATAAATGTGGAGTTCGAAGACAAACTCATGGAGAGGAAAATAAAATAAACGGATGGAGGGCAGAAGCTGTTACATATGGTGGTAAGGGTGCAACCTTTAGCTCAGCAAGTCCCTAAGCTGCTGACTATGGGAAGAAAGAGAGGAATCTTCTAAATTTCTAGTTTTCTGCCCATGCTCTGAGCATCTCTGGGACTCCATGAGAGATTTCAAGGAGTGCGAGATAAGATAAATACAAAGGAAATGCCTTGCAAGTAGGGTTAGGCGTTTGCACTGCCAAATGTTTTGACAACTTTGCACTGAAAAATAAAGGTCTGCACGTTATTTTCTCTAAATACACCTAATGACCAAAAGTAGGGTATGAGTTCAGATGTCATTGTTTTGTTACCAGGACAGATGGAAAAATGAAGGACGTATATAGGATGTAGGACTCAGCAACAGAAACTTCTCCATATTACAGTAACAAATTTATTAGCTGTATTTTGCTGGCTAGAGAAAAACTATGATGTCTGACTAAGATACTGGTATCCAAATAAATCCAGTTCATGCACAGTCCACATTAGGTTATTTGCAGGATACAAAAGCATCTCTTAAATTTGTTGAGTTTTCCCTCCAGCCACTCAGCACCTTTTGCGCTACAACCCGTTACCTGTGGAACATCTCTGCCTTCAGAGCCGCTCACCTCATCTCAGCCTTTTTTCCCCCTTAATATAAAATAAAACAAGTTTTGAATGAAACATCACTTACAGTGAAATTCTTTTCCCTAACTCTTGTAATTTAAAAGTCAACCTACTGTTTCAGTATTGGATGAATAAATCGATAGAGTGGTTCATTTCATTCCCTACAAATAAGTATGTACTTGGATTTGCAAAGAAGTTGTAAGTCCCTTAAGGACTTTTTTCTTGACTTTGATATCAAATTGTGGTTCAGGTGCACTCAAAGGTAAATCCTGTATTAATAGTCACTGATTGCCCACACTGGAGGACCTGTTTAAGTACATCGCTGCCCCCTCTTTTCTCGTGTATCTAGGTCTTCCTCAGGTGGAAAAGAGCTTCGGGGAAGGAAAAGGAGCACAAACACCTGGCTTTCCCCGTAGTATGCAGTCAAGGAGGAGCCAGAGCGGGTATCTGGACCCCAGTGCTCTTTGGTCTATGACATATTATACCAAATAATCTCTACTTATATTTGTTAGTAAGAATGGTGTGACTTTTGTCAGATAGGGTATGCAAATCTGTAACTACATTACAAAGCAAGTCACACAATCCAAGAAGGGGAAGAGGTTTATCGGACTGTATTCAAAGGCCTTTGGCAGCCATTTTTGTCTCTTTCCTGTTTTTTTTTATACTAATCTCTTGAAACTTTATGATGCCGTTTTCGTATGTGTTTTCCACATTTATTGCTTGAGAATATTTGTGTGTTCTTACTGAGCTGTTTATGTGTCTGTGGCTGCTCTTCTCATCGTTCGTCTCGTTTTTAAAATGTTCATTAATACCACTGTTTGCGAGAAAAAGCATGCGGAATAATTCATAGACATAACAAACTTCAGAAAAGCCGCTTAGGTTTCTAAGCTCTCAGTTTTAATTCCGTCTGTTCCTTTAATGTCAGATGAATACTTAATACTGATGAGAAGACAGCTGGTTGCTCAGACATGGATGTACAACATCTGCTGGCTCCTGTATAAGCATGAGACTTGGAACAGCTCCCACTCACTGTGCACCTGACTTTTTTGAAAATGGTCCAGTTTTTGTGTTTGTGAACTGATTTGGTGCCTTTATTCAACACAGAGCATCTTCTCATCCCTTCTTTATCCACCCTTGAATGTTTGCCACACCATCTGAAAATGAGAGATTGAATTGGAAGGATAGCACTTGGTTCTTAGCTTTTGCACAGTTCTTTCAATATTTCCTTTAGTTAAAACAAAAATAAATTAATTTTGGAGTGCCTGCAAGTCTGTGTGACTCTCTGTCTCCCTCGCCACAAGTGGCAGAAGTGAGAAAATGAAATGCCCAAACGCTCACAAGCTTGGAGCTATGGGCAAGGGGCTGCTAAAGAGTCTGCATAGGGGTGAAGTGTCTTTGGTCCTGCAGCAGCTGAACTGTGAGGTCTCATTTCTTTAAGGAGGAAACAGGTAAAGCCTGTGACTAGATTAATTAAAATAGCAGTGTTGGAATCCACTTGCAATAAAGAAATGTAAAGAGCTTCTGGGTTTCTGATGTAGCTGGTTGAGCATCCAGCAAGGAGAAACCTTTCTGGGGCTGTAATCTGCACATAACCTCCAAATGCTTCCTATGGTGCTGGGAGCTTTCAGCAGAATACCACAAGACGGTTTGCAAGTACTGTATATGTACAGATGGTGGCTTTCTAATTCTGAAAATGCTTTCGTTCCAACACACAACACATGCACGTCATTCTGTGCTGGTGTGAATGTGCTCATACAGTTTGCTAAAAACATCCTTTACATTAAAGGAACAAATGGGGAGATGGAAGCTCTATTTAACATCAACACAAAAGTGAGAGGGGATGCATTTCATTGCCTCTTTCCACTTCACCTTAGGTGTTTTCTCAGGGCAGGACCTGCGCAGACATATGATTTCCAGGGTAGAGTGGGAAGGTGTTGATGTACTCAGAGTTAAGCACAGGGCTAAGAACTTGCAGACCCAAAGTTGGGAATGTAAGTTCTCCGGGGACAGGAGCACGCCTTCCCAGGCAGCTGGATATATATGTCAACAGCATGCCCTCGCCCAAAATTCCTGTAACTGTGTTTGCTGGCACATCACTTGAATCTCTTGGTCATGCTTATGAGCTACAGATGGTGTTCCATGGATGCATCTACACATGCTCTGGATTGCAGTTAGCTCCCTGGAGTGAGGGTGAAGGGAGCTTGCTGGGGTGGGTACTAGGTGCTCTCCAGGGTCCAGCACAGCCAGGGCTTTGGGTCTTGCCCAGAAACTGTAGGTACTTTTGCTATAGAAATACTACTTTATGCCTGTTTGTCAAGATATGAAAGGATTTGCTGCTTTTTTTAAAAAAAAAGGATATTATTATTTAGGATTTCAAAGATTTCTACAAGGTATATTTTTGCTCTTCTTTGTTGGGATTCTGCATTCTTACCGCTTGCTGAACCATGTTCACCGGATCACCTCTTACTCTCTTTCTGAGCAGAATTTGTGAATTGTGCTAAGAAGTGTTGGTCTTTTTCGGTCTCTCACTCACCTGCACTGGACAAAATAGCTGCGGTCATTTAGGCTATAAGCATTTCAACAGCTGTCTGCTCCTTCCCTTTGCCAGGGAGAACAGAACTTCTTCTTTTGGCTGGGCTACTGCAATCCATAGGTCAGGGTAGCAAAACCACTTCATCTGTTTTTTAGCTACAATAAACTCTGAACCGGAACACTTAAAGTATGTGCTGAATTACACTGGTACTCTTCTGGGCATGTGTGAATGGACTAGAAATATTTTTGGTGGCTTTAGTGCCTCTGTCATGTCCCTTCCATACAAATGCCTTGTGAGGAAATACGGACACACCGATCTTCATTTTTGATTGTAGACAGAATCAGATTTGAACTTACGCCACTGGTTGTGACAAGGCTAGAGTGTATTTGCTTGTGTGCATGTCCAAAACCTCTTGGCAGGTGCATTTCCTATGAAGGTTAAAAGGCAAGTGTAGAACTCATTTGCTTTAATTTACGTGTTTGAAGGTAAAGTATTTAGCCTTACATTGTCATTGTAGGCTCCTTTTATAATCAGTGACCAGGAAAATGTACCATCAAAGTAGATAAATGTCATCCTAAAATGAATGCCTGTGAAAAGTTAGGCAAGTAAAAGAGACAATCCCTCTGTTTCTTTCCATTATACTTAAAGAAAACATAGGGTACAAGCTCCGACTGCTGTGGATGACAGTGGATTGGTGACAATATTTCAATGTTTACTGAACTTGGACATCCCTGTTCACAGGTAACAAAATTAGAACACAACGATGAAGGCATAAGAATAAGTGACAGAAGGACTTGAGATGATAGACATTTATAGTGACCATCAGGATTGGATGGCTCTCCTCCAGGAGTGATAAAGAATGGAACAGCTGCCTTGATAATAAATCTACAAGTGATCATCTCACATTTATTATGCCACAGTGAGATGAAACCCTAACCCTGACTCTAACTCTAGCCCTAGGAATACCAGTTAAGTTATAGGTATTTTATTTTTGCATTATCCTGGAGAACAGAAATATTGCTAACACTGAACTCATGCTAAAGAAGTTCCACAGACGTATTAACCAGTGGTTGTAGTCTCATTACTAAGAATAGTAACTAGCAAACACATTGAGAATGACAAAATACTGAGACGCTTGCGATTTAAAAGCAAATTATCAGCTTTCATGAGGATAAATTCTGACTCATTTTGTGGGGGTTTTGTAGCAAATTAATAGAGGAAAGGAGAAAGAAAACCAGTCAAACAATTTACTGGCTGAACTTTCCCACGACAGGCTGTAAAAGAAACTTGAAAACCGCAGGGCTGTAGGAGCTGTTCTATCATTAATCAAAACCTGCAAGAGAAAGGAAGCAGAGGATAATATCAGTCTGAAATGAGGTTAAATCTGAATTGTTCGAGTGACCGCTACACATAGAATTTTCTTGTGTACTATCATCAGCCAGAGTTAAAAAGGGAATCAGCCAATTATCATAAAATATGTGTATAATTAATTAGCAAAATGTTACAGTACTGAAAAATCATTAGCACTTACTTCCCTTAAACTTCATTTCACCCAGCTATGCTGCAAAACCTTCCTACGGCATTATTTTCTCCAAGTATCTCATAGAGTGAAGAAGGATTCATTTTCTTCATCTAAATCCCTGGAATACATCTGTTTGCTAAGTTTCAGGTTCTGCATTTTTTGGTGTCCACGGAGCAGAATGGGAGGGCAGCTGGTCGCAGTTTCTCATGTTTTATACCTCTTGACACATAAGAGCCTGGAAAAAAGCCGTGAGCGTGCCATCGTGACTATGTTGCCTTGAACATTTGGCCAGTGGCATTACAAAATGGAAAGCCTCGTGCCCGACCCCAGCAAGCAAAACATAGACTCAAAGTACAGCAATACTGCCACAGAGGGAGAAGAAAGCAGCCTATAAGGTAACACTGTGTAGGAACATGGTAAAAATCTTACTCCAGACTTCAAACTTCCTCTGGACTTTTGCACAGGGTCTCCACCCAGTTATTTTGTAGGGGTTGCTGGTAACCGCGCAGGCGATCTTATTCACTGAACAGTTGCACTGACCAGGTGGTCCTCTGAGGTTGGCTGGGGACACAGACGTTTCTTTTTACACTTTCTAGGAAGCGTCCGGATGCAATTCAGCGAGCCAGGAAAAAAATCTGTTCTTCATTCCTTGGAAAGCTGAGGTAGTATGGAAGAAATGCTTGGGATTTTCCAGAACACGCTCCTAAAATGGTTTGGCAAAGAAGCGCATTTGATGAGAGAAACACCGACACACAGTGTCATGTTTTTGGAGGGCTGGGCAGAGGGGAAGAACTCCTGCAGTGTGGAAACAACCCAAGGCTGTATTTTCCTGCCTTCTGTGCCTTGTGACACCATGAAGGTGTCACACGACAGGAGCCACAGGGTCTGTCACTGGTAATCTTTCCACACCCTGTGGAGGCAGTTTCATTTACCTGCCCTCTGCCTCCAAACTGGCTACTGGTATTGAGCAGAGAAGGTCTCCGTGGGGGCCAGCTTGCGGTAGAAATATTTCCTTGCTTAGAAGGATGAGTGCAATGGGTCTAACTCAGTTTGACACTTTCTTAACCTCGTTTGAGTCCTGTTAAAGACAGGGTCTTCATCTTACCCATTCTTTTTGTACAGTCTTGTTCTTCAGCCCTTGGAAACACAGCTGCTTTCCGGACAAGAATTGTTCCTGTAGCTGAGGGAGAGGTGGCTAACCAAGTAATCTGCTCCAGAACCACATCCAGCATCACTTTCACGTCCGTTAAAGGCTGTGACGTGCATGCAAGTAAAATTTATGGAATATGATTGTAATTTGCCTGTTTCCAGTGCCTCTTATATTGTCAAATAAATTGTTGAAGATTAGGGCTTCATTATCCTCGTTACTGGAGGCATGAAGCGAGGCGACAGAATAGTGAAGGAATATGAATAATAACAAAGAAGAAAGTAACTCCTAAGGTTTTGGCCAGGATGGCATGTTCCCAAGAAGCTAATGAAGACTGCGACAACCCTTTTTTTTTTAATGCCTTCAGCTTAAAATGCCAACCGAAAGAATCAAAATTAGGAGTGTTCAGCAGAGCAAGAAAGACTGCAGAGGACTGCTCCTACGAAAATTAATAGAGACGTTCTGGAACCCCGGCTCAGACGCACGAACGAGTCTGTAACCTCAACTATCAAAAATTTGTTACGTAGGTAGCTGTGGGGAATTTAACAAGCTGTCTGAAAGATTGGCGACTATAGGAGAAATGAAAAACAAATTAAATATGTTCGTTACAGTATCANATCAAAAATTCGTTACGTAGATAGCTGTGGGGAATTTAACAAGCTGTCTGAAAGATTGGCGACTATAGGAGAAATGAAAAACAAATTAAATATGTTCGTTACAGTATCATTACTTCATTTTGCCTTCAGAAACTGGCACGTCTGATTTGGCTGAGCAGACATGGAACAGTTTCTTTTGATCAGTATGAATTACAACGCATTTTGCCCTGCTGCCTCTCTCTGTTACTCCTTCAATGGCTCAGATTGCACAGGATTTGATTAATGTACGTGCTTTACACAGGGTCATTTTTTTCTTTTATAGCCCCATTCATAATTATATAAGAAGATGGTATCTACTGTGGATCAGAACTCCCTTGTTAGAGAAAACACACACACACGCGTGCTTTTTTTTCCCCTGAATTTTTGCTGCACAGTTTTAAAGGAAAATAACTGTGAAGCTCATAAATTCCGCTCTTTAATGAACATAGTATTGGTCTAGGAAGAGAGGAAACCTAGAAATGAATAATCAGCCAGAGTCTTTTACAGAATACTGCCCTGACAGCTGCAGGCTTGACCTCACTTTAATAGAGTCTCAGCAACTAGTAATTGAAGGCACCGTCTCATTGGCACTACCAAGGCCATTTGATGTAGGGATCTAGTTTTAAGTATCCACATAAAACCAGTTACTCCTAATATTCTGTATTTTTGTGATTGGAGTGTATGCATTTAATGGGTAAACAGAATTTAAACCAATGGAATATTATTGTGTTAATAATACACCTTAACATTAACCCCTGCTAAAAGACTCAGCCTACCTCCAGACTGAAAAAGTTCCATTATCCCTTTTCAATATGGATAAAAGTAGATTTTGGTTTTTTTACTTTTCCAAAAAACCTCACGAAAAATTTAATTTCACCCAGACGTCAGCGTTGCTTTTATTCTGATATAGACGTAACTCTACAGGCTTCAAAATGCCCCATATAAAAATTATTTGACTCCCAGAGGACTTGACTAATAATTTCCATTGGTGTAGAAGAGTTGTTGCATTGAAACTATTTGGGTTATAGTAACATTTACAATACTGCAAATGGTGTCAGACACTGGCTCCTTGAAAGTAAGGCAACTTTTCAGCTGGTCACTTTGCTGCTTTATTGCTAATGGCTTACAACACTATACTGTGCCTGACAAAGAATCTTCTTTCTCTGTCATGCTCTGATTTTGGCCGTCATCTGTATTTCAAGGCAGCAGAAGTAAAAGTGGCTCTTCTTTTTAACTATTCCACTGACATATGAGCATTGCTGATGATAAACTGAAAACAAGGAGGCTCACCTCTTGGAAAAGTGTTTCTAGGTAGCTGCAGGTACCAGAGTAGCACTGGCTGTCTAAGTGCTACTGCTGTGCCTAGGGCTGGCAGAAGCTGCTCCACAGAGCTCTGAGGCAGCCGTGGAGAGCTTTTTACTCACTATGAGCAACAACTGAAATACATTTGAGAATCCACATATTATCATGAAGCTTAATTAAAAATGGGTAAGAAAACCCCAAACCACCTAAAACGCTCAGCACCGCAGTCTGCATCAAAGGGAATCCTCAGCTTGTTTTTGCCCCCCTGTTGCTCTTTCTTTACTGCAATCTCTTTGCTATGCAAGGCACGTACCCAGATTTGGGTTAAGACACTAGGATGCTTAGACGACAGCTAACTCAGAGTTGTTCATATACTTTCTTACCATACAAACAGCTGTATTTTTTCATGCTGCCAGAGTACTTAGTCCAGTCAGAAGGTAATTTCTGAGGTAGGTGAGGAAACATAAAGACTTTTTTTACTATAGATATACTGACATTGCATCACGACTTGGAAAGCTCCTGCAGGCTTTGTACAGTAACGAGGGGTGAATTCCTCTTCCGAATGACACAGAAACACACTCAGGTAACTCCAGCAAGGTGAAGACCCCTGTGATTCCTGCGGCCGAGGCAGTACCTGTCCACCAGGACACAGCTCTGCAGCCTTCAGGACACGTGCTGCTCCTGCTGGATTTTCTGTTCTGCTCTGCCCACTTTGCACAGCTCGGACACTAGCAAAGAGCTGCAGCACGTCTGGAGGTGGCCAGGAGAGAATTTCCTCCACACAAAGAAGGCTTTCATTGGCATTAAGCACACAGAGCCAGCAGAGCTGTGCTCTGCACCAGCCTTGCTGCCCTTTGGTGGTTTACCAGTGCCAGGGAAAAGGGCAGGCTGGAGAAGAGGGACTGACAGAGGTCTGTGTCCATTTTCCAGACAGCCCCAGGATGAGGGGACACCGGCAGCCTGCACACAGAGCCCCTGCTCCAAGACCATCAGCTGCTGTTGATGAAGAACAGTGGAGTTTTTCATACGTATTGAAGCACAGGAGGAAAAAGTATCCTCAGCAGCAGCCCCAGCACGGCCAGGTGGCAAAATACTATCTGAAAATTACTCAGCAGGTGACAACAGGACACCTGACACAGGTTTTGTTCAAAACGGGCTTCAGCACAGTACACGCCTGCATGGGAGGGAGCAGGCGGATTTGCTACGCTGGCAAATCTATGAGAGTGGAAGCAAGGAATATAAACTGCACTTTAAAGGAAGTTATCTATTTTTGTGTCTTTAAGGGATGCTGTCAGTCCCTATGCTCATCAGAAACAAATAGCAAACAAGTTTTCCAGGAAAGTGAACATGATTGTAACAGCATCTGACTGCACATGAAAACGTTTTCTGAATACAATGAGATTTCTATTGCTTTTTATATAAAGAATCCTTGGGAAGAGTACTCCATGACAGCTAATTTACTCTAAAAGCAGATCAGAAAAATAGTGACTGAAGAAGGAAAACCTCCTCATTTCAGCACCGTAAACATGGAGGTGGCTGTTTGCATCCGGCCTGAAACCCGAGAGATCTTGCGCTCAGCACTCTTCCCATGGCGTCTGTTTCCAACTGGCGTGAAGAGGGGTCTCACGCTGGCCGGTGAATCCCCAGGCAGCAGCAGCCTCTGGGCTGTCATGACAACCACAGGGCTATGGCCACAGGCTCTGCACGCTCGCACACACTGCATGTTTGTTGGGTTTGTGACTAATCCTTTACCATAAACTGACTGTTGCCCCCTGCCAATGTCTCTTCCAGTTCAGAGATCACGGGAAGTCATTACCACTGGGCTGTTCATTTGTATTGCTGACTTCATAGTACTTTCCTGACTAATGGTACCAGATTATTGCAGGAAATAATATATCAAAGGACCATTTTATCAATGGTCTAAAAAACAGTATACCCTCTTTTAGTTCAGCAGTGGCCCCTAAACCATTTCTTTCCTAGGTTCAGGGTTATTCTGGATTACTGCAGAGATAGACTACAGCCTGTGACAGGGAACACGAACAGTGATATCCCGAGCATGTCAGCATCTCAGCGCAGCGTGACTGCAATACAAATGAATTTTGGACTCATGCTGTGACTTAGGAGAAGAGACTCTCCATGCTCACCACAGTACTGGCACAGCTCTTATCGGCGGAGCTCTTCCAGAGGGTGAAAAACCCGGGTAAATCTCTGCTGTTTGAATCCTTAGTCTTTGTCAAGTATTTCTTGCTGTGATAAGCTTTCAGTTTAATTTGTGGATAGGATCTTTCATATTCAGACCGGTGGTAGCAGGGCTGTATCCAAACAGGATAAATGCTGGTCCTTACTTGCCACAGCGTTATTGCAGTGTCACGATGCTGTTGTTCCTTGAATTAGAAGGAGAGGGATTATGAGTGCCATAGTCCTCCACTGGCACAGCAGAGATGTGTTCAAAGAAAGACATGCAGCCCCTGTTCCCCTGGTCTGCATCTCAGCATCTCTGAGACCAGCACTGAACTTCACCAGGGCCACTACCAGACAGGCCCTCTGCTCTCGTGGCGCGAGACCTTCTGAGCAGCTGCAGCGGTGGGAGCCCCGGGCACACACTCTCAGGGAAGCTCTAGGTCTCCCTCTCCGGGAGCAAGGCTGTTGAAAAGGCAACTGCTGAGGCTGATCATCAGCTCCTTCGTTTACCAGCTTCTTCAGAAGGTAAGGTGGTTAATCTGTCACTGAAGAAAAGCTTTCTTATTGCAGCCACATGACTGTTATGTATTTGTGCTTTCAAGCTAGGCAGTTAGAGAGCAAAGAGTAGTGAGGAAATATTTTGAGACAGCCAGTCTCCCGAGCCCTTGGAACCAAGGGGCTTCCCCTGACTCTTTGGAACTAATTTACTTATTAGCTGCTGGGGAACAGCAATAACCATGTGTGAGTATTTACCAGAATTTGTCCCTGATACCCTTCCCCACGAGATGGGTCTGGCACTTCTGCAAAGCCACACCGAGGGAGCCACCCTGCCCTCTGAAGACCCAGCAGGCCCACGAGGGGCTGACACCCTCCACACGGCGACGGTAGCTCTGTCAAAGGTACTGCTGCCTTTAGCATTGCAATGAACTACTTAAATGTAATAGGGTTGCAACTTAAAACTCTAGGTTTTCCATTCGTTATGATTTCCACTGCCACTTAATTTCCGTGGGAAGCACATGCTTTGACCCCTGTGCCTGTAGTGCTGGCCATCTTTCTCCTCGGGTCACAGCACACGCATTTCCCTCAGCGGAATGATTGGTTTTCAGAAGAAAGATCTGAACCTGGACATTTGCAGCCGGGGTGGTCTGTCTCATTTCTCCTCATTCACTTTCCTATTTGTGGAACAGCCCACGCACACAGACTTGGAGGCATGGCGAAAAGCTCTTCAGCTTTCCCAGGGGCTCTTACAGCGCAGCGAGATGAATGCCCTCAACAAGATTATAGATGTAGCCCAACTTGTCCAGGACCTCGTTTATATTTGGGATGTGGTATCGTGCCGAAAAATGATTCTGTGAGGAAGAACATCAGGGAAGTGTGGGCAGCCTGGCTGTCTCCCGTCGTGCCGCTGCAAATCATAGAATTGTAGAATCATAGAATCACAGAATCATAGAATGGTAGGGGTTGGAAGGGACCTCTAGAGATCATCTAGTCCTGCTAAAGCAGGTTAGCCTAGAGCAGGTTGCACAGGAATGCATCCAGGCAGGTTTTGAATATCTCCAGAGAAGGAGACTCCACAGCCTCTCTGGGCAGCCTGTGCCAGGGCTCTGTTACCCTCACAGTAAAGAAGTTCCTCCTCATGTTCAGGCGGAACTGCCTGTGTTCCAGTTTGTGCCCGTTGCCCCTTGTCCTGTCGCTGGGCACGTTGGGATTTAGAAGGTTGGAAAGAGCAGAACCCCAAAATATCTAACGGGCCACCGCCGCTGAGACCCCGGCGCTGAGAGGCCGGCGAGCCCGGCGGAGGAGGGAGCGCTGGGGGTTCACTAATGACTCCCGGTACGCGAACACCACCGGACCCCGCGGGCTCGACCGGAGCCGGGGCCGGGGCGGCCGGGGCTCCGTGCTGCCACCTGCCGGCACCGGCGCGCTGCGAAGCCCCGGAGAGGAAGGCCCGCCGGAGCGCTCCTGCTTCCCTGTGCCGACGAAAAACGCTCTTAGTCGGAGAGGAAAAGTTGATGCAACACAACTCGGTTGCGGGTGACGGAGCCCTGGCACAGGCTGCCCCGGGAGGCTGTGGAGCCTCCTTCTCTGGAGATACTCAAAACCCGCCTGGACGCTTTCCTGTGCAACCTGTGCTGGGGGCAGCTGCTTTAGCAGGGGGTTGGACTGGATGGTCGCCAGAGGGCCCTTCCAACCCCTGCCATTCTGTGATTAAACCCCTCATTTTCTCAGCCGAAACACAAGGGCCCCTACGGTGCAGCCAAATTCACGACTGCAGCCCCGAGTGGCTGAGACTGTCGTAATTCCCACCCACAGGCTTCCGCTGCGTTAGCAATAGTAAGGGGTAAGGATATGTTGACTCAGCTCTCCTCTCTCTGACATAATTTGGGTCAAAAGGAAAGGAGTTTTTTCTTCATCTTACTTACTGGAAAAGATGTCGAGGAGATGACCTTGACCATTCAGCCATGAAACTACGGTATCGTGCAAATTTTTAATTCGTTCCGAATTAGTACCTTATTGTGCATTTTTTAAACAAAAACCTCTGGAAGTTACAAAAGGAAACATGGGGTCTCAAAGGAAAAAAACACACAACAGATATTAGCAAAACCCCTACTCTGTTCACCAGACTCGGCCCAGGGCTGTTTAGTATTTTTGATAACCTCATATAGCCAGTTTTGTTAAAGCCTTTTGAAAGACTGAGTAAACTATGCTGGCTTTTTTCCCCTGCTTAGGAACACTGTTAAAGAACTGTAATCAAATAGGGAGATTTTCCAAGGTGAGACTGCTTGATTAGGCATCAGACTGTGACAGCCAAAGCATTTTTATGGATCAAAAATGTAGCTAATGAGTGGAAAACGTGCTAGAAATGAATACTACAGTTTTTCGTGACAAAAAGCTAATAGAGGGTTGTCTCAAATTTCTGTATTAGACATGACATGGTTTGTTATGTAAAATAAAATAAGAAAGATGAAAGGTCAGTTAAAGAAGAGAGATGAATGAGGTAACTCTCACAAATGGTACAACGTGTAGGATTCATTTCTCTAACATGGGCCATCTTACTGTGCCTTGTCCGAGCAGGCTGTTACACTCCACTCTGTTTGCGAGGTGGAGTCAATTGCTGCGGTGAGGTTCCCGTTTCTCTCTGCTCACTACAGAGGGAACCCAGACATCCACCCTCTCTGCTTGCTCACCTTTTCTTCTGGCAACTTATCCCTCCTTCTTCAAGTTACTTCATTTACCCATGTTTGGAAAAGACAAAGTGCAAACTGAGAGAATCTGAACTGAATTTAACCGAAGGGGTAACACAATTGTAGATGAACCTCGTTGTTAATAAATGAGAAATAATTCAGCCTGGGGCGAATTAGGCTGACTGCAGGTGTCAGCCCTACATCAGCTGACAGGGTGCTACAGGAGGCCTTGAAAAACACCTCACTTCCTTGACTGCATAGCCTACGCCCAAACCATTCAGTTCTGGGAACCATGAGGAAGAAATGTGGCTCACAGGCTGCAAGAAAGCAACAGGCTGCTTTCGGGACAAGAAACACCACGTATCCGTGTCTCAGTTCAGATAGAAGTCATAGAGGATGGAGGTGATGAGCTTAGGCAGACTGCTTGGTGAAGTTACTGGCAGGGTGCCTACTTTTCACCTATGCTACAGGTGTAATGGTCCTCTGTGCTCTGGAAACAACAGTTTCCTCTCCCACCAGTTTCACGATGAGTTGCTTCTCACACAGTGCTTCGCATGGCGGACTGAGGTCTTAAGAGCCCACCCGTGGCCAGTTTTTTTTTTTGTTTTGTTTTCTGCAAAAAAGTGGGCTGTAAAGAAAGCTAAAATACAATTCTGCTGATTCAGATAGGAAAGGTCAATACTGGAGGCTGGACTGTTGGCCTGTGAGTACGCCCTGGTGAACAGTTACTTTTACTGCTACATTTGTTACCATATTCTATTAATGCAATTAATATGCAGATGCTAATCTACTCCTCTTTTAGAAATGGCTGACTTTTTTTGCTGCAATCAGAAACCCAGATTGTCAAGGTCATGAATCATCTCATTCCTTGGCAATGGCTCGTCTCAGGATGTGAGCAAACCAGCCTCCATTTACTGGTTAATAGTTAACAGTTTATTTCAAGGGCCTCGTAAATTCTGGGTCAGATCTCCTGAAAACATTTGAGGGCTCAGAGTTAATGTTTATTTCAGCAGAGTGAAAATGCGAACTACTTATTTCTGTAGCCTCTTGTGATTCGATTTTATTTCCAGCATGAAACAAGTGGGGCACAAGCAGCCACTTGCCTTGCCAGGGAGACCTAATAAAAGAGCTGAACAAAAAAATCTCTCAGAAATAGAAGTCCCGTATGGGAGGGAGCCACAAAGACCGGAATAAGAAGTACTGCTGTTATCAGATAGTTTAAGGCCAAACATCTACCCTCCCTTAAGTTTTGATCAAGTTATGCAGTTTTTGCAAAACCTTTTCAATTCTATAACCTCTAACTGCAATCTCTATATTTCCTTGCTTAAATCCAGTGTATCTTATACTGCTTCCTAAAATCCACACTATTTAATTTCTTCTTTCAACCAGATGGATCATGTCAATGTAAGTTTTATGATCCTTCCAGCTGATCATCAAGAAGCAAGGCAGCACCTAAGGCTTGTTATTCAAAAACTTGAAAACTAAAGCCTTGGACAGTTGTTAGCCTTCAAGTGGGTCTAATTTACTATACATCCTCTATACTAGAGGATGAGTTAGCCCAGAATCTGGGAAACCTTTGCAGCCCCTTTCTACAGTCACCTCCTAACAAGCTGTGATTTCTCAAGTTGTACTCTATTGTTTTATATTTCCTTTTGTTACTATCCATTTTCCATACATCCAGAAGTTAGCTAATTTATAACCCTAATCAAAAACTCATATTGGAATTTAAATTCAAGTCCAGCCTTCTTCACTGAAGAATTTTACCATAGGCTTCATTTAGGTATGCTTTTGACTGCTAATAATATTCCTAAGAGCTGAGAAAATACTTTAAGCACTCAGCTGACCAGCAACAGGCTGTGTGATCAGCTCCCCACTTGCCATTTCACTGAGAATGGAAATCTTTTCTATAGTCACTGATGTCTTCCAACCAGAGTGGTTTCTTTTACTCTCTTCCATTCTCATTTTCCGTGTACGTATTCTATCATGGAGCTTTGGTTTTACACTTTGTATACCTTCTCTTCTTTTTTGGACAAACCTCCTTTTGTTTCATGTTTTAATGTAAATGATTTTTTTCCATTCAGTTTCACTTCTCGATAGTAAATTAATTTTCTCCGTTCTCCTTTTTCTGATTTAAGAATGGCAATCTTGCTATGTTGTTTTATAGTAATCTCACTTGAGCTTTAGAAAATGACAAGCTGCTTTATTTGAATTAAATAGGAACGAGCTCACTCCAATAATAATGTATTGAGTTATATATATATGTATATATATGTTCTAAAAGTCCTCTTTACTCTGTTATTTTTACTCCTTAAACAGACCAGCTTTAACACAAGCAGGTGTTTGAAGTCAATTAGATGATATCATATTAAATCTGGAATGAGTTTGAACCAGCACTTCTGTTTAAATTAGGGATTTAGATTAAGTATCAACAAGCATTAATAATTTCTGCAACTCCCTCTGTCTCACAGAAGCTGTTTTCTCAGTGTATTAAAAGGATACATATAATTTGCATTCTATGAAAAAAAGATCTCATAATACAGAGAAACTTTTTCCTTCCGCATTTTCCTTTTCCCATCTTTTAAAGCTCTAAGTTTTCTCCATGATTTAAGAGTTTCTTGCCCCAAGTGCAAAGGAAGGTTTGGATACCTTATACTCAAAGCTGCTGGAACTGATCAGTGATGTGTCAGGCCAAATACTGAACTGATTTGTTCCAATAAGCAATTTAAGCAATGCTTCAGTGGAGCTGGCGTAAGTGTAAATCAGCACAGAGCATAGTGCTACGTTTCTGCAGTGCTCTGAAGATGAAAACGTCATGACAATACTAGTTATTGCTGATAACTAAATAGCCAAAGAAAGGCAATCTGCAATTATGTTTACCTCCTACTTGGCATTTCAAATGGAAAAAAGCAAGCAAGCAAATTTTCAAATAATATTTTCCAAGCTGAAGCCAGACCAAGAGGTACTAAAGCAATTACTTGCTTTTATTCAGGGAATCACCAGCAACAGGTTTCATTTTCAGGTAACTTCCCAGGCTCCCAAGAAACACAGCAGCATCTAGAGTCTGCAAAGATGTCAAAACAGTAGCATGCAATTCATAGCAACTCAAAAACGACGTGCCAAAAAACTGCACTGCTTCAGCAAACATCATTTGGATCAAGTTTTCCCATAAAAGAACCTCATAGGGGATAATTGCATTATAGCAGGAGAAAAATGTCTCAGTTTCAGCTGTGAACAGTAGACACTGTTTGTTCAGAGGTGATTGTAAAGTATTTTTGCTGTTGAATTTAGAGCAGGAGTATCTCCATATAATTAGATGGGAGAATTTTTTTTGAGGTGGTTGCAGGTCAAATCCCTTCGTGCTTATTTATACCTTGGCTATGAATAGTTCCACTGATCTCAATAAGACTTCTGGAGGAGTACCCAAGGTGAGTAATGATGAAAAACTTGGTTATTAAAAAAGAAAGGGCAAAAGCAAAACAGAACAGTTTCGTAAGATTAATCAACAGCAAATTTCTAAATAGTGAAATTGAAAAACGCATTCAAAAGAATGACACAGAAATGAATTCCCAGACACACTGTGATGTAAGGGCGTGCACTGGGGAGTGGTGCACTTCATTTAAATCATAAATATATGGTTAAAGACACAGAAAAATAGGGAATTCTGAACGCAGCATCTTTATGTAAACTCTCTACAGGCTGTTACGGTATGGCACTGTTTCAAATGTAATGATGTTGCCCTTATGCTCTGTTTGAAATGATTTTAATAAACCTTAGGGTTGTCTTAGTAGGCTTTAGTGCCGCGATATAATGTCTAATACAGTGAAAGTCCAACTAACTAGCTATCAACCCAAGTCTGAAATTCTCTGTGATTTTTGTCTCTTTAGAAAAGTTAGAAAGCAGCTAGAAAGTCCTCTTTCATATTCTAGGAGGGAAAGATTTTCTGTTACGGAAGTAACTGTTGCTAACAAAATCATCATAGCACCCATTTTTCTAGTTCTAAACTAGGACTAGAAGAGGACTTGAGGACTTTACATGGTAAGTTTCTAATTTGAAGACTACAAACTTAAGCAAAAATTTCCAGTATTACTCCCCAAAACCATGCAGGTATCAATAATATTTGCGTATTCTAAATTCCACTTTGATCATCCTTTCTTCTCTTAATCTCCAAGTCCCATCTTCACATGTATAAGTAAATCATGACTGTCTTTGTACTCCTAATTACATTAGTATTTGCTTTCTAAATAAGTTCTATTATCCAACAATAGCTGGTGCATCCCTTGCCCAAGGGCCAGACGTGGGTGGATGAAGCAAGAGCCCTCGAAAGGGTTCCATGCTTTTAGGAGAATTCATTGTGATAAATTTCATTCCACAGTGATCAGTTTATGCTTTGAAGGTCACAATGTTATCTTTCTGTGAGGGGATAAAAAGAGGACAGCTGTTCTTTACTACCAAATTCAGTCAAATTCTTTTGACCTTTAACACTGGCCTGGAGGAGAAGTCCCACTTCTCTGCACACTGCCAGTATGGGTGGGGAGGAGTTCAAAGAGGAAGGAAAAAAAGGGGATCACAATGGCTCATCCAGCCAAGAGGTGAAAGGAGAGTGTAGTAACAGGGCTAGAAGCAGGACAAAGTGTAACTCCTGACTGGATGTGATTTTGTCCTGAGGCAAATTTGTCTGGGACACTCTTCAATGGCCTTTTCTTCCTGGCCAGGAACAATGCTGACAAGCTTGGCATCACATGAATTTCTTCGTAGGGAATAGCTGTGGCTCACAGCCTAGAGAAATGACTTAAAATGAGGGTATAAAATGCAGAAGATACTTGATATGCCTAAATGTCAATAGTGAAGAGGTGGGCTCAACTGAAAACACAGGTCTATTCTTCCGTATATGTCACTTTTTTTAATGATTCACATGATGACAGCATTGAACTTGCAAATAAAAATAAAGTTATTCCAACTGTCACAAACCCGCATTGTGAAAGTACCTTCACATTTAAAGGTCACAAGTCGCATTAATTTTGGCTCCCGTGTCACTATTAGTCACTAGGATCGTGCCATCAGATTCTGCACTCAGATTCCCATTTGTGGGCTTCTGCAGTCCATAGGACTTCTCATAGATACATGGATCTGTTTATCACGAACAAGAATCTTGATGAGTTTGTAAGAAGTAAAGCAAATCCTATCTTACTACTAGCTAACTTACTCCATCCCTTTCATGATGCCGGAGAGAGTGAAAACCTAATACATCTTTTTATAGGCCGTAATTCTGTAACTTCTTGTAGGCACAAAGACCTCTGTACACATCCACGCGCACTGCCCTATTAAACTCCAGGAACATGACGGAATAGCAGGGTAGCCTTGGGTTCTCATGTGTTGATGGAGTCTGATTAGACCTTAAAATGCTGCAGTTAGAAAAAAGAAATCTATGCAAAATTCACATTTTGTGCGCTTACCAGAACTCCTTGCATTGCGATCACTTTGAATCACAATTGCTTGCTTTCTGATTGAGCCCCCAATCCTGTATTTCCATGTCGTTTGGTGAGTACATCCACACCAAGTCCCCTGAAATTCAGGAAAAAAGTTTTTTCTTTCATATAGCAAAAAGTCTAGAAAAATGAGAGCACTGATTTCTTCATAGGGTACAATATATCTATCTATCTATCTATCTATCTATCTATCTATCTATCTATATACAAAATACTGGAGGACTCAGATGATTTTGGTGAACGGGAAGTACTAGGAAGGAGAGAATCGAACTGGTTGGTGGCAGGGACACAGCAGGGCTGCTCCCTCCACTCCTCCACCAGCTGCCGGCTGTTCACAAACTCAGATTCCTTGCTGAAGAAAACTGATTTGAGTCCTTGACTCACAGTTGAGCAATGAAGGCTAAACTAACTTTCTGCAGAAGACCTGGGTGCGGAGTTCCTCCTGAGCTCCTATTTTCATCTGCATCTCTAGCATCTGTACATCAGGGAAGAGTTTACTACAGCTTGGTGGCTGTATCTGCAGCTCGGGTTGCCTCATAGTTTCTATCTAAGACCTTTTTTTTCAGTTGCCTGTAACACAGGCAATATTCTAATCATCCAGGTCAGGCTTTCCGTGATAAGGATGTCTCAAGCTGGTTGATTTACCCGTCTCATTTTCAGCGCACTGCGATTCGGGCATCTACCAGGCAGAAGTAATACAGCGATACGCTTGTTCAATCCTGGTGAAAGAACATGGTCCTACAACTGAGGTGCTCCAAGATCTGTGAGGTTTGAAGACGGGGCAGATCAGGGACACCTGCTGAGCAGAAGTGAATGCTGGTGCATCTCGTTTGTGCGAGCCAGCACTGCTCAGCTGAAGCCCCAGGGAACTGAAGATCAGGGGCCCCAACCACGGGCTGCCTCATCAGCCTCCTCTGTGCTGATCACAAAATCAGCAGAAAACTGCTCACTGTCACCGTTGAGCTAGTTTTTCATCAGCTCATCAAGCTCAATTTTCTTGGGGAAGGGTCAACCAGAAGCCAGTGCCAGTGCAAGGAAAGGGGTGGGAAAACGAGAGGAGTGGAGCTGCAACCCTAGAGAAAGCAGACTAACTCTTGGCTAGAAGTGCAGGGCAATTTTCCTTGATTAGGCCATCTAGGTTGTGGACTAATCTGTCGGGTGAAGAGGAAGAACCTAGTCTCTGTAAGGATAAATATGCAGGCACAGCAGTGCCAAAGCGATGAATAGCTCTTTCAAGCTTTGTAGCCTGAAAGAGAATGCCTTGAGAGCGAGCTGTAGTTAGGGCTGTCTGGAAGATGATGAGTGCAAATATTTCTGTTTAATGAGCATGCACGCTCGTTTGCTCATTTAGAAGAAAGAAGTCATAAAAGAAGGCAATAAGCAGAAACAAAACCAGAAATTGCTGTGCTTCACAAACTGCTACCTGCTCGTAGCTTTTGCAGTGACCTCATGCCTCGCGAAGAGGTACAACAAATAAAGCACTGGAGTGCCAGCACGTTTTGAGGACGAGGAATAAGACTCCCTTATTGCCCTTCTCTTTTGTTTGTAAAGCTTTGTCTAGGATTCACTAGATAACTGAGGTACATGCCTCTATTTTATGGATTTGTCCATGTTCAAAAAGCAGCGTGTTTCTTTCCACAGTTCGTACCTCCTTTATCATTACCAACAGTCCCGTTGAGGTCCCCTGTGGCATCTCCAGAAAGCACTCATCTGGTCATGGACGTTCAACATCCCAGAAGACAGAGACACTGCCAGAGGAGGAAAAAGAGAGATTTAGGTGCTGAACACCAAGGCTGCAGCAAACCTGTGAAGTGTTGAGAGCAGCAGTTAGAACCTGGCATGACATACACCTTGAACCACTTGCTCAATTTGTCTCCAAAAGAAGATCAGTTCAGCAAAAACCAACCCTGTTCTGTGAAAAACATTTCACCCCATGTGAACTTACAAAATACTGTTAGCCTGGAGACCAAATGGGACCTATAGGCAGGGCAGTGTATATAAATACCCAGAGAAGGCTCGCAAGGAAACAAATAAGCAGGCCCTAATTTTCTCCTGCAAAATTAGGCAGCTTTCATATTGGTGGGAGACTAGAAAGGTTGAGTTACCCTGATGCCAGTACGGATGTTATTGGCTCACGTTTTTGGCTGGCGTACAAGGCTGACATCCCCAGTTTTGAGGAGGTTTTACTGTAGCACGGAAATCAGGAGGAAACTTTAAGGCTTGTCCACCTCCTTAAGCTAGCCCAAGTGTTTGAATTCCGGAACATCTAGAGACCAACCATGGTGACCACATCACCGTGCTGTCAGGAAGGCTAATGAACAACCTCACTGCAATTAAACGGTGTCCTCAGATGCTCTAAAATGAAAAACAAACAAATCCCAGAAAATGCATGCATACATGCACGACCCAGACAGTGAAGTATTCCATATTTCTTCCTATCAAGCAACTTCCGACATTCTTCACGCCCATACTTACCACAGTGGGGACCTCCTGCTACAGGCGACTCAGTGATTTGGGGAAATTATCTTGCAACAGGCCTATGCATCTGAAGGCTAGAGACCAAATTACAGGCTCTCAATGTTTGCCCAAATATTTTCACATATGCTCTGTTATTATCTATATTGCATTACAGACTATCATGAGCCATTTGACTTTAACAACAGGCGACTTAAAAGGTGCGCTTTAGATCGGAGCGCATTCATACGAGGAGACGTCGGCAGTAATAACTAAACGCACTGTGCTGTGCCTGGCGAACGTGTTCTCCTGAGGTCAGGGGAAGCCCAGACTGCTGAGGACTTCACAACCTAGAGTATTTAAAGGCTTTTTCATGAGCCCTTCATCAGATCTGGAACCTATCCACATCACCATTTTCCTAAATTCTCCCATGGATCTGAAACAGCACACAGTGTTCTTCCATCTTATTGAATCCGATTATTAGGGGTAGGTTACTGTGAAAGACAGATGATCCTTCAAGTGGTGAATGCGAGGTGCGTAGCAGTGGGATAATGCACATCCCTGGCTGTGTCAGAGTCGTTAGCTGTGGTACCAGGTCGAAATAAGTATTGGGTCTGATGAATCTGTCATCTCATTTAGCTAGGCTTTGGTTACCACACAAAAATAATACATTGCCATCAGTGAAAGTTGGCTGGTGACACTTTCAGGGGAGTCCCCTGCCTGACTGACTGCTGCTAGCTGGAAATGCATACGCTCAGAAATGTGGGGATGCGGGTATCTGCTTCAAGCAACTGTGGAAAACATCTGTGAACTACATTTCAGTAGTACATGAAAGTAACTCAAGTACAGCAGAATCAGTAAAATACAGAGATAATTGTTTTAAGTTTTTTAACTGCTATGATTTGGTAGCAGAAGCACTGCTGTAAATCAATAATCATGCTTAAGCTTTTAGGTATTTTTTTATTATGTAGACAGTAAATCAATGCATAAGGTCAGAGTACACGCACTGAGGATCCCTTTACCGGTTCAGATCTTCATGGTCTAAACTCTGATACAACATTCTTGTTTTCTCTTTCTGAAATGGTGCCTGCCACTTCGAAAGGGCGTGACTTACATTGCGCATGGGAATTTGCAAATAGTATCCACGCAAAGAGAACGTCTGCTCTTTTTACGCTTTCATACCAGGCACCCAGAAGAAACCCACTTGCTTTGCACTACCTCAGGGGAGCACTTTGATTCCATAAGTTTCTTTTTCCAAACTCTGGGACTGAGATGGGAATCCAGGCAGGAAACAGGAATCTGAGGCGAAGGCTGCACACACCACAGCAAAATACTGCCATACAATAATGAAAGCGAAACAACCCCCCCTCAAACAGTGTTTCAGACAGCCCTGAATCACATCTCGTATTATTATTTTGGAGACTCTTTTTCCCAAATAATGTAAGATTTTTTTTTCCCCAAATAATTTAACATCCTCTCTCTTTGGGTACCTACAGTACTTTCCTATCTATCTGGTGGGTATCTGATTCTGAAGTTATGTATCACCAGGTGCAGCTGCAAAACCACAAATGTGGGCAGTAAAAGCAGAATAAGCAAAATTAACTGGACATGGCTTAAAAAAAATGCTGCTACAGACCTATCCCTTTTTAGCACGTAAGTAAAAAATCAAAGCATCTCATAAATGTGAAACCTAGACTGGCTAAAGAAAGAAATCCTAACAGTTTCAACACGAGACACGCAAGCGTGACGATTCGTTGTCATTTATTACAAAAAGTGCTGTCATCTGAATGCTTTTGTGCGGGCAGGGAGAGGAAATTGATAACCAATACATTATTTTAAAAACTCTTAACAGTTGTTTCCCCTCCAGCTGGTCTGCACATGATCCCTTTCCTCGGCCCAAAACTCGTAAGACGTTTAGGTCCTATTAAAATACTCTTCTGGATTTGTTTGGCACGAAGAGGATTGATGCAAAAACGATGGGCTAGATCTCTGGGTAATTTAAACGGCGACAATTCTGTCAGCTGAACTGAAATTAAGCTGAATTACAGCAGCTGGGCAACTGACGGTGAAAGCGGGTAGACCTGCCACTTGGAAAACAATCCCCGATTCCGACAGACAACCTGCCTCTCACCGAGGGCTAGCGCGTGTGTCTGGCAGCTCGCAGAGCTCCGCGGGACAGCTTCCCTTCGGAGCCGGTTTCTGCCTCCCCGTCTATGCTCCGGGAGCGCAGAGGGAGAAGCGGGCTTTCTCCTGGGGCTCCAGGAGAGCTGCGGGGCTGCGTACTTCGGTATCTCCGGGTGGCAAGAGTTTGGCAGCCTGGGGCGCACCAGCATTCCCCCCCCCCTTCCCCTTCCCCGAGGGCTCAGCGGGGCCGAGCTGCGGGGCCGGGGCAGTACGGGGCTGCCGGGACACATCCCCCAGCTCCTCCCGCGCAGGGCTGAGACGGAAGCCCCGAGCGTGGGGTACGCGGAGCTACGGCCGCGTCCCCTCCCTCTGGCGCCGGCGGAGGGCGGGGGCAGGAGCGGGGCCGGCCCGGGGGTAGGAGGAGCCGGGGCCGGATCGCGGCGGCTCCGGGGGAGCCCCCGAAGTTCGCGCTGCCCGCGGAGGGCGTCCCCCGTCGCTCGTCCCCCGTCGCTCGTCCCCCGTCGCTCGTCCCCCGCCGCTTCCGGGACTCCGCCGAGCCGGGCGGAGCGGGCGGGGGGGCGGGAAG
>VZSC01016378.1:864343-896014 GCA_013398225.1 Steatornis caripensis
GGGCGGGGGGGCGGGAAGCGGCCGCCGGCAGGCCGGGCCGGGCCGCGCCGCGATGAAGAAGCCGGACGGGAAGGTGGTGCTGCTGGGGGACATGAACGTGGGCAAGACCTCCCTGCTGCACCGCTACATGGAGAGGCGCTTCCAGGAGACGGTCAGCACGGTCGGCGGCGCCTTCTACCTCAAGCAGTGGGGGCCCTACAACATCTCCATCTGGGACACGGCAGGTGCGGGGAACGCCGGCGCGGCGCCTCATGTCCCGGCCGCGGTGCAGGGAGGAGCGGGGGTGGGAGGGGGGGTCCGGCCCTGCAGGCTCCCGGTGTTTCCCGGTGAAAAAAGGGCCGCCCGGAAACTTGCGGGGCGTTTGCTGCCCCTCTCCTCTGGGTCCGGTGAGAAGCGGCGCTTGCCGCTCCGCAGCCCCGGGCGGGCGCTGCCCGCCGACACCGGCCGTGCTTTGGGCACTGTGCGCGTGGTTTTAGTTTCCCAGTTTTTCCCGCATTTTGGCTCGGCCCTAATTGACAGCTGCTGGTGGGAAAGACTGAGGTCGGGTGACCTCGCTCGGGACGGCTTCGCCTTTGCGAGAACCCCAGTGCGGGAGATGGAGAGGTGAACCAGGGGTGGGGTGGGGGACACCGGGGAACCCTGCCTGGGTGCCCCGTGCTTCGCGCGTTATTTCGGTGCTGCCGTAAAGTTAAGTCGCTGAAAACAAACGGTGTGGCAGTAGAGCAAAGTCTGAAAAGAAACACTTTTCTGACAGGCTAAGAGAGGCCTCAGAGCTGCTGATCTGGGGTATTTGGGGACCTGCTTTGCAAAACGTGGACGTGCAGAGAACATACCCGTTTGCTTTCTTTTGCCTGAGTAGATGGCTACTGACTGCAGATCCAGGCAGGAGCTGGAGAGGTTGCAACTTCTGTTCATCCCTTCTCGCAGCAAGTTTTCGAATGTCCAGTCGGTATCAGCTGGTATCAGACTTGGACTTTCAAACGCACGTGGCTCGCGAACCGTTCAGATGTGGTTCGCTCGTTCACTGCAGCGATAAGAGCCTGCACATAAGGATTTAACGTGCAGGGAGCGCGGGCTGTGGGCAGTTTCTGTCTGAGAGCAGCATGAGGTTGTCTGGCCTGCTGTGCTGTGACAGGCAGCATCTCTGGGATGCGGGAGCGAGCACGGGTTGTAGTTTGGAGTCCTGGGTTGGAGGAGGCGGGAGAGCGTGGACTGGAGAAGTGGTTTGTGGTCTTGGTCATATGAATATCTTGCTCTTGGGTTATTAGGTCAGCAAGCTTTGCTCTGTCATGTAGAGGGCCAGATTGCCCGAAAAAATGAGGTCTGTGAGTGTTCTTGCCTCTTAAGTTGGTTGTGGGAGAAATACTTTGATCAGTATTTCTCTTGTTTTCACCTTCAGCTGAGTTTTGTTAAAATTCGTTAATGGCAATATGAAGAATGTACATCATACAGTCTTGTGAAACTCGGGGAGCTGCAGTGTCGTGCAATATTCCAGTTTCCTCTGGGTGACGTTTGGGAGGGAAGTTCATTTGCTGTGTCACTTCATGTCACAATCTAGTCCAAAATGGCTTTTCCTGTGTCGGGAATTGAGAAGGAGGGAGGAGAAAATGAAACTGCCGAAAAGTGATGCAGAAACACTTTTTGGATGGGGGGAGGAGACTTTTAAGAGCTTTTGCTTCTTGGATTTCTTAATCTGTTACTATGATGAAAGCTCGCTAGCAGTAGCTCTGTTTTAAATACACTTTCTATACCCTTTGTAGTGTCTTTTAAAAAATTCCACTTCTGTTTCAGAATGGACATGTTTTACTGTGAGGAGTCTCCTGCAGGCAACTGCTGCTTGTTTCTAGTAAGCCAGACCCACGTGGGTGATTAGCAGGGGGCTTTCTTTCAACAGAATTACTTTGGTGAGGTTGTTCTTCAGTAATTTCCCTTACGCCTTTCTGTTTTTTGTTTTTTGTTTTTTTTTAATCTTATGCTATAAAATAACTCCCTCCTAGGCTTTGTCTTCTGGTTTTAGAGCCCTTTCTTCAGCCATTTATTCTTATTGCAGTATTTTATTTGGTGTTGGCTGAGGATTCAGGTTCTAGCTTTATATGGGATCTTGAAAGCTCCAGAGGTGGTTCTCCCTGCGATACCCATAGCAGGGCAACGCAAGCATTCAGAGTTCATCGCCTTCCTAGTGTTCGGAGTCCCTCTGGGCCCTGCAGCAGGGCCACTGCTGCTGCTGCTGCCTGCGTAGTACTGCAGTAGAAGGTCCTGCTGCTTCCCGAGCCTCAGCAGGACTTCAGTAGCAGGACTGCTGAAGCTGTATTTGCAGAGTATTTGAAAAGGGTTGTTGTGTTGTACTGAGGGCAGCATAGCACATCTTCCTCGTTCTTCTCTGTTGTTGGTATTAGTGTTGAGCCCAGCGTCCTCTCTCTTGCGTTTCAGAGGCAGGTACTCTTACACAGTCTCCCTGGCGACTTGTGCTCCTGCGGAACGATGGATGTTGCCAAGGCTGAGCTAGATCATGTTGGGGCCTGTGGGCCCTGGTTTATTAACAGCTCTCGTAACTCTTCTAAGAAATAGCAGCTCTCAGGGCACATATATGCGTTCTCCAGTCCTGATGAAGAAGGAAGGGACCCTGCGGACACTGCAGCTCTATTGACAACAAGGGGATTCGAGAGCCTGCATTATTTATTTATTTTTATTTTGTATGAACGCAACATGTCTGCAGTCCTTGGTCTGTGGCTGTTATCTCCCTATTGTGTCACTGTCTTATGTCTGCCAGGTGGGTGCCAAGTAAGCTTGGAATTCTTGTTGTAAGGAGGAGTTTAAAATTTAGCTCTTTTGTCTGTCTGTTAACCTGACATTGCTTATTACAGAGTTCTTGTGAAGCGGTTACAGGGTCATCAAATACAGATACATTGCTTTCTCTGACTCTGTGCCTGTAGATTTATAGGGGAGTCCAGAAAAAAAAGATCACCCAGGAGATGAAAAAGTCTTTAGCACGACAAGGTGACAAAAGTACAGTTCATTATTTGCACCCATCTTCCCTACCTAAATATTGAGTGCCAAGATGTCTATCTTAATACCCCAATAGTACTTTGCACAGTGTACAATGTAGAAATAAATATGAAAACGAGGGGATGCTTGGTAGTAACTACTACACTAGTTCAGTACTCTAGTAAAATACACAGTTATACAAGGTTAACTGGAATGCGTGTTTTTTCTTATTTTTCTTAGTTTGTGTTACATTTAGTATGTGAATATACGTTTATTTTTGTTGTTGCTCATCAGCATTATTTTGGGGACTGTTATCTCCATAGAAGTCCTCTATATTTTACTTTCAGTTCAGTTTGGGTGGTTATTCGTTATTCTGGTATGGGTTAGGCAGCAGGCTGTAACTATGCAAACCTTGATACACTAAACATTCATTCCGGTAAAAAAGAGTTTTGTTTTTACAAGATTAAACTTTACTGATTGAGGAATATATCTGCAGTAGCGGTGATGGATCAAAAGTATGCACTGATGTTAGTACTACATCAGTTTAGTTGCCGATCTTCTGAATTATTTAAAATATGTGTCATTTGTACTCATCACTCCGTTGATCTTGCATTGCTTCTTACTCTGTTACTCAGAAAACTCTCACAGTTTTTCCAGGAAGAATTAAATTTGCTTCCCAAAGTGCTTAGAACGTATGTTTCTGTGTCGTTATCACTCAGTAAATCACAGAAGTGCACGCCTGACCTGTTCTACCAAGTTAGGTTTGAAGTGCAAATCTAGTTCTTCTAGGGAGGACTCTTCTCTTGGTTGTACATTCACACCCCTCGTTCTCTTGGAAAAATCAGCTGCTTAGTCTAGTCTAAATCTTTCATGTTGTTATCTGCAAGTCTTGTAAAATGGGTGCACAGAAGTTGTCAGACTTGATTATTTTTTATGTAAGTGCTCACAGCAAGTAACTCAACATTTCCAGTTTTCCAATCTGATGAATATGAGAGAAGTTATTTGGAAATTGCATTCGACTCAAGGAAACAAGCCACTGCTGGAAGAATACTTGAAAGAAGTATCATACGCTTGCCCTGTTTTTATGCTCTTTTTTTGGTAGCCATTTGCTTTTGGCTGTTTCTCCCTTGTCAGAGACTTGGATAGGCGGTCGTAGACTCTCTCGTGTCTGACCCGGCATGGCTGCTGTTGTATTCTTGGTGCAGGTAATTAATTTACTCCTTAGATTCTGACGCTACAAATTATATGGGATTGTTTTCTGTTTGGGTCAGTTAATTGAAAGGAATCCAGAGGAAAAAAGTTCATAAACTACACAAAAAAGAGAGAAACTGTAAACTTATAGCATGTTTTAAAGCACTACTGTGCTGGATATAGGCCTAGTCTCTAAAGCGTTCGAGTGTATGCTTTGAGACCTTCACACTACTATGTCTGAAGTAGTATTTTTCTGAACCAAGGAAGGTAAGCAATGGCATCAGCCAGAAGAACTTTCTCATGCGAGAGGATTGGAGGTTGGAGACTCAGGATGTCAAAGCTATATATATACACATGTATATGTGTGTGTATATATATATCTATCTCCTAGGCAGTGCTGACAGCGACTGTGAAGTAAACCAAAACTTCCTTCTGGGTGTTGATGGCACGCAGTGCTGAGCTAGCACATAACCTTTCATCTTGGGCAGAGCAAGCACATCCTGAAGTTCTGAGGGTCTCGGTCCTGCTCCACCTTTAAACCTGGAATATTGATGCATGGTGGTGGCAGTTAACCATTTTGTGGGAGTATATAATTCAGGCTTATTTTCTGATGCCTTAATATTTGAAAAGGAAAAACTTGTTCATATGTTGGATTTCAGTCTCTTCAAGTCGACGTTCATTCATCTGACGGATAAGTGGTGCTGCCAGCAGCAAGGTTTCTTAACTATTAGTGGTCAGTGTCCCCTGTGTTGCTGGCTTGCTATTAAAGCAGCAGACTGGTAAGTTAATGACAAATATTTCGTAAAGTTCACTTCATGGTCCTGTAATTGTATTTTAAGAAAGAGGCTGTGTTTTGAACTTACCGACAGGTAGTCGTGCAGCATGATAATTGGGAAACATATAGGTTAACTGGGAAAGCAAACTTACCTTCTTTTCCTTCCTCTAATCATAAGCTATCTGTCTAAGCTGGCTGATACGACTTTTTTCTTCTGTGAATATTTGGCTATGAGTTCATATATTTACAGCCCCCACCTCTTTATTTTGCATCTGCAGGTTTTTTTAATCGTGACTTTTGACTTGTCAGAGCTAAGAGGGACAAAAGAGATAAACATAGCCTCGAAAAGGCTTTTCTGTGGCTTGGGTCAACCGCAGTGTGTCTACATAACGAATGCTTACATTTCTTGTGACTGGTTTGCTAATATCTGATGGATCGGTGCTGGTGAGCATGTGTGAACTGCTCACAGTTTCTGATTGTCAGTGTTTCACTGGCAGCAGTGCGAGCCACTACCTGTGCTGAGCTTTCTCGGGCTAGGTGTGAGTGTTCAGCTGCTAAGAAGTGTTAGGTTCCTCCCTCGCTTAACTAGGCTTTGAGTCCCTTGACTTTGAGCGGTTTTTTTCATTACTTATCTGTGTAGACATACGCTTCCTTCTGCACACGTTTTTCTCCTGGAAAGGGGGTGGCCTAGTGAAGTTCTCAGGGGAAACTTGTGATGGGATGCGACTCGGTCCTTTGCAGTACAAGATCGGCCAGGTAGGCTGTTCTTCTTGCTGCCCTGGAGGCGCATGTTCCCCTGTGTGGTGAACAACATACGAATTGGCTGTAGATAGGGAGGAGGCGTGGTCCTCCATAATATTGAAACAGAGCAAAGAAAGAGTAGGATTAAGCGGTGTGTTTTCTTCCCAAGTGAAGACTGATAGTCGCTGCTCTGATATTCTCCTGGTTTTGAGTTTTGGAAGTAGAGATTACAATGGAGGAAAAGAAGCTGCAGATGAGATGGTTAGGTAGGTTAGTCTAAGCCAAAGAGGACTCTCGAAGCATGTAGGAAAGCCTTTCTGAACCTGATGAAAGGGTGGCAGAGTAGCAGCTGGGGCTGGGTGTTGCTGAATGCACGAGGAGGTATCTTTAATTGAGGAGGTTGCTTGTTGGAAGGGTTTAGGGGATATCATCTCAAAAAACGTCTTGGGCATCAGGGATCATTTAGTGAGGAAGGCTGCCGAGTATGTACTTGTGCTCAAGAGATGGAAACTTAACAAGATACAAGATGGAAATTACAAAGAATAAAATGCCTTAAGTTTATTGAGGTGAGTCACGGCTTGGGGGCCAGTTGCCACCAAGAGGCTTTGATTTTTTTGCTTTTCACCTTTGGGAAAATGATCCTGCAGAATATGGTGTTGGCCTCTGCGTATTAGTTGTTCATAATCATTGCATGTAAAGCAATGACAGCTGAGGACCATTGCCTCATACACAAATAGTGCAGCTTCCCTGGGATTACTGTGTACAGTTATAGTCCCCACATCTTGAAGAGGATATCACAAGAGTGGAATTTGAAGGGGACAGTATGGTTAACTGCCAAAAAAAAAATCTCTTGTGGGGAAAACCCCTGTCAGTGAGCTCTGCATCAAAAGCCTCTGAAGCGGGTTCAGAGGCAGGAATAGAGGTTTAGCTTTAGACCAACCCTAGAAGCATGGTTTTGTTGTCATGAAACAGGGCACCAGCTAAATTTTTTCTGCAGTGAATGTTTTCTGAAAGGAGCAGAATAACTTAGGAAGTGATTAAAAATATGAAGAAATAACGCATTGTCTGGAGAAAGTCTTGGAGGAAGTTCTGTTTTCTGTGTCCCAAAACTTAAAAATATAACGATACACAAATTAAGTCAAAAGTGGCAAATTCACTACTGCTGAAAGAAAGTACTGTTGTATGCAAATGAAGTAAGAATATGGAAACACCTTGTTAGAAGGAATTGTGAAAAATACACAAATATCAAAAAGAAACAGGAGACAAAATTAACACAGTTTGTTTATTCAGCTGTGGCTAATTCACTTTATTGAAGGGGGAGTTTTGTTTTTTAATGTGCAATTTCAGTACTGGCTCTTGGGAAGGCAAGCTGATGGGGAGGGTGAGCCACTTTGTTGTGAGTACTTGATGCAGGCCAAGATAAATGTCATGTATAAACCTCTGCAGTAACTTCTGTATTACAGCCTCCATGTTAAATCCCTGCTTTGCATGTGGTATTTAATAATAGCGTGCGAAGGGACTGCACTGTTCTGTCCTAAGTGGGAAACTACTTGACGGTTCAGTGAGACTCTCTCTTGAGTAGCATCAGTGACCTGAGGTCTGTGCCTGGCTAAAGCTGTCCGGTGTCATGCCATGGCATTGCGGCTTGATGAGCACAGAATGGCAGGGGTTGGAAGGGACCTCTGGAGATCATGCAGTCCAACCCCCTACTAAAGCAGGTTTGCCTAGGTCAGGGTACACAGGAGTGCGTCCAGGTGGGTTGCATCCACACGAGCAACTTTGGTATCCTCAGTAGCACCTCCGCTTCTGTAATAAAAGAGGTTGTCTTTGTTTTCTAATATTGCACTGGAGCAAGGCCTGAGTTTTAGATTCATGCCGTAAAAGGTGGGAGAGAAGGTAATGACCATTTTCAAGTGCATCTGAGTGGACGGTGGAAGGGAGAACAAGCATATATGTTTGCCTAAGTCTTCGGTGCACGCCTGTGTTCTTGTTTTTCTGTGAAAGTTTTGCTTCTCAGCTTTGGCTGATACAAATGATTTTCTTGAAGTCCTTGAATTGATTGAATTAGTCTATTTTAAACCCATGTTTTAGAGCCCCGGTTCCTAGGTGGGAGTGATACTCAGAATCTTCATAACAAAGAGTTTTGTGCCTTTGGCATTGCATCCTTTCTTCCTTGCTTACTGAAGGAAGAGATGTATTTTCTACGTATCTCTGTCGAAATTGACTTGAGAGCTGAGAGGTTAGTTTGTGTTGACTGTCTGCTTTGTGACAATACTGAAAATGTACGAGAGAGGGAGGTGTGAACAAGAGAAGTGGTTAGTCAGACAATGTAAATGCAATGGCAAAGCTGTTGACAAAAATTGCAGACATAAGGAAATTCATCTCCATGGTGGATTGGGAGCAAGTGGGAGAAATCGTGGAAGATTTCAGAAGAGCGTGCAAGAACTGGATTATTCACTTCAGTAAAACAGGTCTCCTAGTAGGGTATGTGCAAAGGCTTAAATAGGTGTTCTGTGCCAGACGGCACGTTACGAACGCCCTGTTGCACTCTTCAGTTTGACTTTAATATATGTGAAATGTATACCTGAGCTGTCTAAGAAATGACAGCTCTTTCAACAGTTTGGGCATGAGGGGGATGGGACGGGATACTTTTTTCCCCAGTAGTTCTCTCTCTAGCTGGGTAAACAGTGTTGCGCAGAACAGCAAAAAGCTTCATTAGCTGTAACAGAGAGATGAATGTGTACACACTAACTCGTGTTGACCCAATTCTGGTTATTTCTGGGTACCAGGCACATTCCGTAATGAAAAATAAATAGCTACTTAAAATCTGTGTTGCATGTTTAGGTGCCTGAACTTAGGCTGTCTGTGTTGTGGTGCCTTTTCCTATAGACTATGCAATGAACTTTTACTCTTTCCTTCAGAAGGAAGGTGACATGAGTGCTTGAAATACAAGTACAGGGCAGGTAACTAGCTGTTAGCTGTATGGTTTTTACAATTACTTCTTTGAGCGCTCGTGTATGGCAAGTACTCCTCTTGTTTCATCTCACACATACATACACACCATGGTGCACAAATGTCAAAGCCAGGGAGGCTCGTAGCAAGCTTCACAGTGCCTTGGCTGAGCTGCTTCTGATACTAAGGCTAGTTTAAGTGTCTTTACTTCACACTGCAATCACATCTTATCCCATAGATGAGTTGTTTGCTTCATTACAATTACTGTCTCGTGTTGAAGCCACTAGCCACCTGAGCTTCCAAGTTATTTTTCCTGTGGCAGTGTTTCACTGGCTGAACTGAAGGTGAACTTGGTAATTCCTCATCTGAGTCACATTGTACTGTAACAAAATATCCAAACAAGTAACCTTTGTTTAGGTCTCCATTGAGAAAGATGCCGAGCCTGTGGTGGATACATCTGGAGCCATTAAAAATTATGGAACAGAAAGAATAATTTTCTCTAATGATTTGCTTTTAGATTGCATTTCTCTGAATGATTTGCTTTCTTCCAGCCAAACACTGGATAGAACATTCTGGGATTTGATCGAAAGCCACCAAACTTGCGATGAATTTCTTTTCCTGCACCTGTCATGCTAACTCTGACTTCATACACAGTACCTGAAGGTGTGTCTAGGAAATGAGATTTGAACTTGGTGATTAAACTTAGCTTACACAAGTAATACTGTTCAGAGTAGAGGTGGTGAAGGAAATGAGGGTTTTTTTCTCTTAATTTGAATGAATTCCCAACATAAGTAGTTTGTCAGGATAACATCCTTTAGGACCACAAACTCAATAAGCATTCAAGATGTCCTAATTGTACTAACCTACCTGAGCGTGGGGAAAAAAACAAATCTAGAAGAGAACTTCTTAACATTTTTAAAGGGAGATGGGCCATCAGGTATGTTTGTGAATCTTCTGGTGTATCTTTCCATCTCTTAGGAAGCAGACTAGAATTGAAGTTGGCTTTGCATGGGCCGCCAAGGAGCCAGTCATGGAAGAACTCTGCTGACAGCCTGAAGACCTATGTTGAGCTTGAATTTATTAGTGTTTTACAGATAAAGCAGAAAGAGGAAAATGTGTATTTGAACTTTTGCCTTTTCACCAGTTCCATTGGAGCAAAAATATGTTTCGGTCTAGTTTATAGCATGGTGGAAACTTCATGTACAAGACTTGAGGAGGAGAGACATTTAGAACTTTTGATACTCAGAGGCTAACATCTTAGGAATTAAAGCTTCTGTGCTTTGAGGTTGTTTCTGTTCTGCCCTTTCACAAATTCTTTTTTTTTTGTTTTTGCTTTTTTCTGTCATGAAAATAACTCATCGTGTCTTCAGCTACAGAGAATACCTTGTTTTTTCTTTTTTTCTTGTCTACAGGTTAATGAATTGAAGATTGGAATGATTTTGTTCAATAATGATAAAGCATCTGATGTAGATACTTCTACCTGTTCCCTCAGCCTCTCCTGCTGATACACTGACATTTTTTCTTTAATCTGTTATGTGATTTAATATTCCTAACCATGGTTTTTGTACTTCAGGAAAGTCCTACAAAATACAGAGAAAAGATGTTGTCCAGCCATCCAGCTGCTCTTACATGCTTAGTTTAAAAATAACGGTCTTCAGAACAGCTGAAATAGCAGGATATTTTTGTTTTACATTCTGCAGCTGATGACTACTTAGGAATTTTTAGTCATGTGTAATATTCAACCATAGATATTTAAATACTTGAGGTTTTATTTTTCTCTTAATTATATCATTATCTGTAAAATGAAGGATGGCTTAGTTAGACCTTCAGGTTCTGTTCTTCCTGTAAGAATGTATTAAGTGGAAACCCCAAAGAAACAGTTTGGGAGGCGAGGCAAGAGATATTAACGTGTAGTACAGTTAGTGAAGAATGTGAAGCACAATTTAGGTCGATTTGAAATAACGTTTAAAACAAAAGAAATGCTGGTCATTGGCTGAGTAATAATTTCTCTACATGGAGTCAACCAACTTTGATTTCTGCTTAAGCTCACGTTCCAAATCCACTCAATGACAGCAGTATGAAAACATACACGTGTGATGTTGTGCCCTGGCTGCAATGACCTTCAGTTGAGCTTCTGCTCCCTGCTTCCCTTTCCCCGAGGGGTGTGGGCTGACGGACTTCCCTTTCTGGTTGTGCAGGTTACTTCAGCGATGGGACTGAAGCTTCATGCAGTTTAATGCTTTATGTTGTGAAAGGCCTCAGAAGTTCGGTTTCTGTTCTTCATAGTGCGGTCTGTGATCTGGACGTACAAATCTGTGCTCTATTCTTAGTTGCTGAAGTTAGAAATAAGGCTCTTGGTTACATTTTAGAGGGGTTTTTGTTTATTATTTATTTGTTTCCATTCTGTGGCTGTCACTTGCTCTCAAAAAAAGAAAAGATTTTTGGTTCATTCAGAAAAGGGAGAAACGACCAGAATCTGTAGCAGTTTATAGTCAAAAAACAAATGAAAGAAAAAACCTGATGCAGTTGAGCCGTTCTCTTCCAAGCTTCATGAAAGGGATCATCAAATCTTGTGCATTGCTGTGAGACTTAGGTGTTTTAAACGAAAAAAAAAAAACCAAACCCCCACTGGTATAAATGAGTGTGATGGGTTTTTTTTTCCTGATACAGGTTGTTGCTTATTTAAAAAGTAAATCTCTAATTTTCTGAAACTGAAAATGTCTCAAACCGTTCCGCTCCTCCAACCTCACCAGTATGATTACTTCTTATTTTTATGAGGAGGAACAAACACTCCTATAAGACTGTCTTTAGGACATGAGCTTTCCCTCCCACAGCAGATAGCTGTATGTATCGCATTCGTCTTGTTTCCCTTACCTCCTCTTCTAGCATTGTGTGCCCTTCCCACACTGTCCTGCTCAACTTGTTTTCTTACTTTAAGCTTTGGAAGCCTAGTTGAATTGGAATAGTTGGCGTCCATCCCCTTTTTGAGTGGCAGAGCAGTTTGTGACCTAGAGATGCTGCCTCATTGCTTTAATTATGAAAGAAAAGGATGTAATGCATGCAAATCTGTGGGCAGTTCCCTTTCAGTAAGTAGCTTCCACTCGTGGAATGAAGATTGAATGGGTGGATGCTGGAAAGTGGTAACATTGCTCTTTGTAGCTTATTCTGTATAGAAAGTTTAGAACTGAGTTGTTTACAGTTTTCAGCGGTATTCCCTTTGTGCCAGGCTGGAGAACGTTAATGAGACGAGATTGATTTTTACCATACCTATTTTGTGGTTTTTAATTTCCTTAATCCTCAAATTAATGCCTCTAAACAGTGAATACTAAATATGCTCTTAAGAGTGTAGGCAGAGAAGCCAGAAGTGGAATTAAAAGGGAGAAGCAGTGCTGGAAATGTAAAAGCCCTGTGTTCGTCTTAGCCCAAGTTCTGAAACCACAAGCCACGCATCCTGTGATAAAATTATCTGAATAAGATGAACAAATTTTAAGTATGTTCCTGTAAAACCCATGCAGCAGCTGTATCTCTGGCACAGTCTCCTGCTGTTGGTACTTGCTGAAGACAGCCCACCGGATCACCAGAACTTCCTCCTGCTGTTGATAAATAGTAACTACCTAGAAGCGCTCGGTGAAGAAGACTTCAGCTGAACAGAAACTGGTGGTGGTTGGGAAGGAGTAGAAGCTGTTGTAATTTTTTGGGGGATAAATTATGCATGGATGAATTGCATGTGTTCTTAGTTGAGGACCTGCCTATAAATGAACTGTCATTGAAACAAATCATAAAAATATCTATTGGGTGGGCGTAGGTTTACGTCCCATGTTACTAATGTGAGTTTCTCTTCAAAAAAATGAAAAAGTAGACTTTTTCATTCCGTTTTGCAAGATCCATGGCCTTTACTTCTACCCATTAAATATTTTTTCAAATTGCTGGTGAAGGCTGGTTTAAAGTTAAACTCAGTGTTACAAATCAGGAGCTAGCATATAGTTACCTACTACAGATGAGTGCCATTTCACCAGAAGCTAGTTTAACCTTAAATAAGAGACACTTATCAAGTATCTACTGGGGCAGGCCATCCATGGGTTCTTGCTATTGATCTGGTAACCATAGCTCCCCTAAGGTGTCTCAGACAACGCTGTGTTATTCATTATGCGTGCAAGAATCGGTTCTCATTTTTGAAACCTGTGACACAGGAGGTCACTTCTGACAACACAATCTGGCATCTCCCAAATTCTTTTTTTTTTTTTTTTGTGAAACTTGGTCTCTCTTTCAGAACATGAAAATTGTGATTTGTAGACACCTTTTTTTTTGGTGCTGAACAGTAATGATTACCAGGATTCAGCTGCTGCCTTTGCACTGACTTCTGATTTGTAAAATCTTGGTCATTTGGAAGTATTTCTAGTCCTCCTCTTCCTGTCATCTACTTCTAATCTACCTGGAAGGGTACTAGTAGGATAAAAGATTTATGGAAATAGTGCTTGGGGTACTGTCTACATATGAGCTTAGTAATTAATTTTATCTCCAAAAGGAACCACTGATATACTTGAGACCCTCTCTCTGTGTTGTAGGGCCCCAGTGCTTGTACAGAAAGCCGTGCTGCTGCTGTGGGAGAAGAGGGTGGTCTCTGGCTGCGGTGAAGGGTAGGAAGGTTCGGAAGATGCGTTCCAAGGGGTTTGTGACCGGGTTGTCCTCAAATCGCTCCAGGCTGATTACCCNAATTTTATCTCCAAAAGGAATCACTGATATACTTGAGACCCTCTCTCTGTGTTGTAGGGCCCCAGTGCTTGTACAGAAAGCCGTGCTGCTGCTGTGGGAGAAGAGGGTGGTCTCTGGCTGCGGTGAAGGGTAGGAAGGTTCGGAAGATGCGTTCCAAGGGGTTTGTGACCGGGTTGTCCTCAAATCGCTCCAGGCTGATTACCCAGGGCTAAAAAGCTGTTGCTTCTGGTGCCCTGGTGCTGTGATAAAAGCACCCTAGAGATCCCTGAAAACGTCTGAAGACTGAGCTTTTTGCAGTGTCTTAAAACCCTCTGGCTGGTGTCCAGGCATGGCCCTGAAGCAGAGTCCTGTGCAGGGGCAGTGCTGGGCTCTGTCAGCTGTTGCTGCTGCTTATGCTTCCTAAGTATTGACAGCAGGACGGAAAGAAGTGGGACTGATGGAAAATAGCTAATGTTCTTGTAAGTGAAACTCTCCTGTGGGTCTGTGAAAGAGAAAGCTAACTTACTGGTTTTTTTGCCTGACTCCTCTTGTGTGGGTGTGCGCAAAAAAGTTCATAGAAGTTTATAGCTCCACGGTGGTGGTTTGGGTTCATATACTTGGGAAGCGATTTGAAGACTGACAGCTGGGTGGCAGAAATACATATGATGTGTTTGGGGTTAAAGTGGTAATGTGGAAAAAGAATAATGTTTCTAATACACTAGACCATTTAATGTTATTTATGGTTGGATACAAAACTTAATACAAAGAGGATCTGCAGTCTGTTACAGTGAACTGTTTTTCTTCTCTAAAATGTCACTGTCCTTAATTAAGATGTTTATTAAGTTCATGGTATTTCCTCACTCAAAAAGTGGTACGGTGTGTTGTATGGATTGACTTGGTATCTTGTTACCCTTTTGCAAAAAATCCTATGAGGAATTTTGATTTAAAAAAAAAAAGTGGTAAAGAGATGTCTAAGGCAAAAGCAAAGTATCTAATGAGGAAGTAAACTGAAGTAGACTTAAAACAGGAATAAAAATGAAGAAAACCAGAAGCATTACTTGTCTGTGAGGGAGTGGGCAGACGCTGACTTGCTAACTCTTTGCTGCGAGCTGGCAGGAATGCCTGAGGAGCAGCAGAATTTCAGAGTGCTTACTGAGATACGTTTAGGAGGGCAATCTCAATTAACCCTACACATCTCTGGATTTTTTTATTTTATTTTTTTAAAATAACACACCTGTATCAATGTTTGCTTGGGTGAATTGGAAGCCAAGTTAACGTGCCAGTTCCTTATTGAGCAATATAAAGCATCCAATGTGTGTGGAGTGACCTCCTGGCCCTGCAATGCCAGTCAAACTGTGCTGAAATACACCCAGCCATGCATTCCTGCCTGAGCTGAGGACCTGCTTCTCAGCCTGAGGAACAAACTTTGGGAGGGAGTGTGGGCTTTGAAGATCCCCTTTCGGAGTGACTCAGAAGAGAAGGGCTTGGTGACTGCCTGTGCTTAGCAACTGCATGGAGAAGCGGGTTCATCTGCAGTGCCTGTTCCCCTGTGGATGAGGATTTGTAAGTTCAAGGAAAAAGTATCAGTTTTCAGGTACTGGAAAGAAAAACAAGCTGCTTTTGGAGCTCATCCTGTGGAAAATTAATTGATTTTCTGTAGGAGGGGCTTTTCTTGGAGGAGACGGGTTGGTATTCCGGCAGGCGTTACTACCAAAAGGCGTCTTGCACAACCCAGAAGCAAGCAGCTTACGCAGGCGAGGTTGTTTTACAGCCCCATCCTGTAACTGGCCTCTTTGTTACCCATGGCTGAGTGATATTTGACCGTCAAGCTCTGCTGCTGCAGTTAAGTGTTTGGTGCTATTGCTTTCCACAGAACTTTTCCAAAGTAAATCCAAAGGGTTTTTTTTCCCCTCATGTTTTGCTTCCAGTCATCTCTTTCCTTCAGAAGGTCATCTGCCAATGACCAGTTCTTTTTTAAGTAGCAGTTTAAAATTGTCTTTTAAACATAAAGCTTGAGAAGAATTTCACATCGATGCTTACATTTTACTTACTTAGATTCAAATTTCTAGATTAATCCCTGCACTCCTGCTCCCATTTTAGTACAGGTACACAGGAGCTTCATAAATTTAACTCTCAAGCACCTTGCTGTGTTTTCTTTTCAGTAGAGATAGTGTTGATGCTACATCTCAGCCAGAGTTCTGGTGGAGCATTCGTTCGTAGACAGGATGATAATGTCCCATAAAACTGATGTGCCCTCGTTTCTTTTGCCAGAATTCAGTGTTCAGGTAAATTGTCTTCCTACACAACTGTGAGATTTCAGAGGGAAATAGATAAATACCGGTGTCGTTTTTTCAGTTTGTGTTGCAGATGCATTCAAGATATGCTTGCTGGACTGGCGAGGCGAAGGTCAATACTGTTGTTCTTTTACAAGGCACTAGGCTTCCAGACAGCTGAAAAATATGTGAATTGCTTGATGCTTCTGGGGTTATTTCCTTCACTTAAACACAGTAGATCAGGAGAACTAAGCAAAATGGGTGGTTTGAAAAGTAAGTCTTATCTAGCTAAATGAAAATGTTATTCAGGATTGTAGAGATGTTAATGGGATCTTTAGCTGTACATATTTTTTGTGGGTGTTTTTTTTTTTTTATTTTCTTTAATGGTCTAGCCAAAGTTTTTGTTGGCAAAATCTTACTAGGTAGTGTGGTTAGGAGCTTTTTTCTATGTAATGCTTTGTGTTAATAGGCTTAATATGATCACACTTAAAACTTTGGATAGAAAGTGTATTGGCGTATTGGTTGAATAAAACTGGTGTTTCTATGGGAACTTGGATTTTGAAATTAAAATTCTTGTGAGTTTAGAAGCTTGGGCTTAATTTCATTATTAGAATGGTGAGTTCTGATTTATTCTTGCCAGCAAGAAAAATAATTTTGTATTTATGCAACAGAACAGATTCCAGATACTCTTTTGTCCCAGGAAAGCTGAAACTAGTTCATGGGCTAAATCTTGCAAATAGTAGTATCTCTGATAGTATTTCTTCTCCTTTATATAGGAGTTGTGCAGCTCCTCTGGCTGGTGAAGACATTGCTGGTCATAGATACCACAAGTATGCGTTTAGTCCAAAGACACTGAGTTCATAAGTCTCTCTAGAAAAAGATAATTGCAGCTAGACATACACAGACTAAACAAATGTGTAAGGCTGCAAATTGAGAGACACTAATGGTGTAGAGGTAAAGCTCTGGTAATAGGTAAAGCTAGACTCATTTGGGCATCAATATGTATTTTGCAAGGTCAGTGGAGTTGGTAGTAGATGACAGATTGAGTTCTTGGTCCCTTGTGGTGTCCCAAAGCCTGTGAGCTGTTCTGAAAAGTATACCAAGTGTTGAGAGGGATGAAAGTCGTGAAGAATTTAAGTAACCTCATCGCTTCGGTGAGACTTTTAGAGTCTTGGATGCAGAATAATGCGGAAAGGTTGGAGAAAAGAGCTGCAGGTATGGTTAATGGTTAAGAGGAATCTGCCAGAGGCGAAAAGCCTGAATATGAAATAAATGTTGATTTCCCTGGCCTGTAACAAGAAGGCTGTTAGGTCACACAGGAATACCTTTTAGAGAGGACAATGGGATTTTTCTATTGGTTTCTTCTTTTTGAGTGGGGAGGTGGGATGGTGGGTTTATGGTGGGGTTTTTTTAATGTTTTGGGTTTTTCTTTTTTTTTTTTAAGAGGATGCATAACGACAGCGAAAGTCTATCACAATTCAGAGGCTGAAAGCTGAAATGTAGCAAATTAATTTGTAGGATATTAACTTCTCTTTCTTTGGTTGCTTTATAAAATACAGATTCCTCCTCAGTCACAAGACAAGGGCTGAGTGAAATTCTATCTTCTTTATTACGTGGGGGATCAGGCTTGAATGAGGATTACGCTTGATCTCTGGCCTTGCTCTAACATTTTTTTCTTTTGTGTTTTTTTTCCTCTTCTCTCTCTTGTTAACTTGATCTCNATTCAGAGGCTGAAAGCTGAAATGTAGCAAATTAATTTGTAGGATATTAACTTCTCTTTCTTTGGTTGCTTTATAAAATACAGATTCCTCTTCAGTCACAAGACAAGGGCTGAGTGAAATTCTATCATCTTTATTATGTGGGGGATCAGGCTTGAATGAGGATTACGCTTGATCTCTGGCCTTGCTCTAACATTTTTTTCTTTTGTGTTTTTTTTCCTCTTCTCTCTCTTGTTAACTTGATCTCTTCCTTCCCCTGAGTGTGTCTGACGGGTCTGTCTTTGAGAACTGGTAATGGAAGTCTTCACTGCCAGTTATAGAATGAAAATTGAGAAACTCCCCTTCAGGGCTGGATTAAAAAAGTTTCTGGGAATGTTTAAACTACTTCACGACAGAATAATACAGAATTTGACAAGATGACTGACGGATGTTTATCACAGTTGAGGTGTGGGTGAGTGAGTTTCATCTGCAGTTACCATCTTTTTCAGATACCTCTGTGACTTGGCATGCGCTGGAAGATGTAACAATGGGTTGATCCGCACCAGCGTAAGCTGCTGGGCATCTGCTTTTAGTTTAGCTGCCTTTAGAAAGTGAAGCTTTTACTTAAAAGCACATTTCTCCATAAACTATCACACTGTTAACTGTCAAAAAAAACACCAGCAAATTTTTACAAGTGTGTCAGTTGTGGGTTCTTTAAAGTTGTGCTGCGAGTTGAAACTGTATGTCTTTTGAGTCATTTCTTCAGCACATCATAAAAATATTGTGACTAGACGTTTATTCTGGAGCTTCTACCAGCACGTGCCTAGAAAGATAACCTTTTTGGAGGATATGAAATAAAACTAACCCTGTAGCAAAAATTCCCATTCTTTTCTGTTTTGCCACTTTTATTAAATGGGGTTTTGTGTGTGCCCTTTTGCTGAAGAAGAACGTATCCCAACAAGGCATCATCTTCAGATAAAGCTCAGATAATCATATAGATCATTAACCACCTCTTAGGAGTTTGGCATGTGATGCGCAGTACACCATGCTGACATTATTCTTGCATAACTTCTCAGCGTGCTGTTTGTCCTAACAATAGAAGACCCATTTAAGTGAACATCTTTGGAAGAATTGTTTTATGTGAATTGTGCCAAAGTATCGCTTTTGCAATGTTAATTGAACTGATGTTTTAATAGCGATTAAAGTGTGGAAACTGCTTGACCTATTGGTATAGTTCAAGTGTGATGAGATAAAGCAGTTCTCGGAAAAGATAGAGGCATGAAGGGGGTTGTTGTCCCAGCAGGTTAGCACTGTCTTGAGTGGGTTATGCTATAATTGCTCCAGGTGTAGGTAGCAAAAAGTTACAAAAGGAAACACAGCCACAATAGAATTAAGAGCACTTTTTACTCATGAAAACCATAAAAGGAGAAGCAAATCAATAATATTTGCTACTGTCATTTGTTTTAGCTGGCTGTGAAGGTGACGTTCCTTTTGAAAGGGCTGGAAACTATGAATAAGCTTGAATTTGTAAAGAAATAGAGTGAGCATTACAATTAGCAAAGTTAATAATCCTTCTAAGGGAAGGCTCATCTTTCAGAAGGTAGGTGAAGTGGCTGGAGTTCTACGGCAAGATCTTTTACATACTCCATATTTGTTGGTCCCTGCTGACCTTATTTATGGCATGTTCTTTATTTTTAGTTTAGTTAGTTATATTTAAAGGGAAGGGGAAAGAAGTAGACTAAAAGAAATCTGGATACAGCTTTTTTTTTTTACTTAATGTATTACTATTCTTAGGTATAGAGTGTAGTGGAATTTCCATTTCCAGTAAGTAAACACCCCCTTTTTCTTTATTTCGGATGCCTTCGTATGATTCTTTTTGTTTGTAAAGATTCCTAATTGATTCCTTTCCCAGCAACACTGGTGGTGATTACAACTCAAAAAATTGAATTAATATGTTGCCTTTGTATTAGAACAAGGAAAACCTCATACGGGATACAGGGTGTGGTGGGTTTTTTCTCTCTGTAGTTTGTCTTTATGCTCTTTAAAAACTTACTCTTCCTCCATCATTGTCCTGCTTTCTGTATCTCTTTCCATGTCTGTTTTTTTTAAGTATTTTTGGTGCAATGTAGTAGGGGGTAGAAATACATGATTTGTAGTTTTAGTGCGCTTAACTAAAGCAGAGGAAGTAAGAGTGAGTTGCTTTTCTTAATGCACACTAGTAGTAGCTGGTGGGGACAAGACTTCCAGGGGGTAGTCGTCTTCTCTTGGCAGAACATTAATAGCTAATTTAGATGCCCAAAAGGATGTTGGTTTTGTTACATAAAGGAATGGAAATAAAGGATGAGTTTATTTTTTCCCTTGCTTATTACGTTGGAGACAGAATCCCCAGTAATAGGCCTTGATGCTTGGTAATGCTAATTATCTCATCCAGTTTTTCCTGAATACTGTCTTAGCCTCTCCTCTTATTCCATGGAGAATGTATTAATATCTGTTAAATACTCCTGCATAAGATTGCAGGGGACTAGTGGTTATCCTCCAAATAATAAAAAAAAAGATTTATGCTCTTTTTTAAAATTGTGTTTAAGAATTAGTCTTTTCAAATGACCCTTCAGTTACTCATTGCTGGATTTTTCCTCATTTTTGATTTCTATGAAAATTTAAGTTCCCTAATAACACAGTTTACATATATTTTTGGGATACATTTTATCCCAGACACTGCTGGATCACTGATGGTAGTTTAGTAGACTTCTAAAAAGAAGTACAAATCTTTCTTTTAATATTTTTATTTGCACAGAAGGTTGCAGCTTAATATCTCAGGATAAAAGCCGTACTGTAGCTCATAAATTTGGGATTATACTGCCAAGGCATTCCCCCTGTTTCATCAAAACCTTTCTCTGCCTCCAGGTAGATAACGAGTTGGATTTTCTCAAGTAACTTATCAGGCCGTTCAGACAAAATCAGGTGTATTAGATTGAATATTTTAATATTTGGTAGAATTCTGTGATCTACTAGTAGACACTATAAGATTTCTCTATGTCAATTCAGCAGGGACTAGATTATAGTGACATAATGTGATGCCACTTCCAGATCAGGAACATAATGTTATATTCCTCCTGTGTAACAGCGCACTGAACTCTCGAGGTCTGCCTTTTATTCAAATGTCATGGAGTTAAATGTTTTAGAAAGCATCTTTTGCTCCACTGTTCACAGTTTGCAAGGCTTTCGCATGTGTGGCAGACAGTTCAAATACATCATTGGTTCCTCTGAGTCTGGGACTTGCCTCTGTTTGAATATTGTGATCTTTTTTTTATGGGAAGATATTTCTAGCACTTGAAACAAATGTCCTGAGTGTATTTGCCTTCCTAAATGCCAGCCTCTAGGGGAGGAGAAGAGCTCATGCAGTAAATTTCATTTATCTATGTAAAAGCAGCAGTATAAATACCTAAATGCTGTCAGGCTCGGGTCTTAGTAATTTTGGACATGAGCTTGTGAATAACATCTATGATGTGGAGTGTGAGTTAGCGAGAAGAAGGAACCATGCATGCAACATGATGGTGCTTTTATGTGTTTTTATATTTTAAATTGGAGTGAAAAGAAAAATGCTGTACAGGCTGAAGTTGTGTTAATTTATTCTGTTTATTTTAAAAGTGTTTTTGAATAACCCTGACTTTCTTTCTAAGACGAGATCTGAGGAGATTTAAGTAGCTCATAGGTAACCACTATGCAGCGGATGAGTTCTAGTCTTTCTAGTCATCGATTTTTGTGTCCGAGTGAAACATTTGTTAGTAGGAATGTGATATTTCTAGTATGATAATTAAAGCTGACTGAGGGACGGGGCTCAGTTTGATAGTGATTTCTTGTCTTGCCTAAGTGAGAAGTAAATGATTGCTCCTCTTCATGTGGCTTTCTTGCTCACGCTGGACTGCTGTTTTGCAGAAGGAGTTTTACAAGCTTAAAATGATTCACATTTGTAGAGTGGGGATGCTTGCAGGGTCCTGGGACTTTCAGGCTCCTTCAGAACTCAAAGTACTGGTTCATTAAGTCAAAAAAAGACATAGATTTTAGGAAAGATATGATCTCTTGCCATTTTATATCTTCTTTTATTATGAGCTAGAGATACTTGACTTGGCAATAAATAGTAAGTTGCATTTAGAAGTGGAGTAGGCTTGTCCCAGTCATGTATTACATTGAGCTCGCTTTGACTGTTTTTGATTTATTTTTTTTCCTTCAGAGAGTTGTATCAAAGAATTTTCCTTTGTTCACTGTTGACTTAACTCATATGGCTGTTGTTTTCTTCTTCCTTGTGTAGCTCTTTCTACTTTAAAACATGAAAATGAAGTTCTTTGGGTATTAAGATCAGTACTTTCCTATGTTTATGTTACGTCCTGCTTTAGCCAAGACATCTATATCTAATTTTAATAATGTAAATTGAAGCTCCTGAAATAGGGTACAGTTCATGTCTTGAGGATTCATATCTAAGTAATGACTATAAACAAAATAAATGCCATCTTGATTTTTAGTAGAGCTAGAGGTCTGTTGCATTCTGAAACTTCAATATACACAAGTATATTCTATAATGTACATTGTGAGTGTATACTATTAGGTGAAGGTGGAGATTAAATGAATTTTCTACTTGTTCAACTGTAATTATTTTGGTGGTTGGGCTTTTTGGGGGGTTTGTGGTTGTGCGTTTTTTGATGTTGTTTTGTTTTTTTCCTTCCTGGAGACTTTTATTCTATGGGGAATTTTGTCTTGGAGGAAAATCAAATGCTGGCATTTTTCTAATGGATTGGGAAATCCCATATTCAGACAGCTCCTGGATATGTCGAAATTGATCTTTCCAGTGCTTCCTGACTCATTTGTTGCTACTAATTCCTACTTTCATCCTCCATGTTAATCCTTTGGGATGGAGAGCTTGTATTTTTATCCCCAAGTAACCACAGGCATAGTCTCATTCTTACTTCAAGAGAAATGTGATAAAGCCACCTAGAAGAAATAAATACCAATCCAATCTTGAACAAGGTAATGAAGAACTCTGACTTCATCAGCATCAAAACTTTACAGCCTGACTCACATGTGAGCAGAGGAATTTTCCTGTAACCTTTGAGGGACCTTCATTGTTTGTTGTTTGATAGTCAGTATGTATCTCAGTGTACGTGCACAAACAGAAATCTCAGTTCCTAGCAAAATTGTTTCCCCTAATGCCCTTTAAAGGGTCACAACTTTACTGCTTTGTCTGCAAACAGAAGGAAATGTTGTTCCTTAAAAAGAAGCTTCTTTGTCTGCTCTTGTGATCACACAGATGTTCCTGCTGAGGTAACTCAAGAGCATCAGGGTCAGCCTTCGAACCTTTATCCACTGCAGCTCTCATTTCTTTCTAATACTGATTTCTGTTCTGTGTCATGGGTGTCATACTTTCTCTTTTCTTTCCTGTTTTGGCTGTTTCCTTAGGGCACAGTTCCTGTCTCTCTTCATGCACACTCAGGTTCAGACCCTATTATTAAGGAGAGAATTTGAAAGGCAAAACCTAGCTAATAGCTTGTGTTTGTGTTAATTCCTCCCTGCGGTTCAGATCACCATCCTGTTTAAATTGCAGTGAAAACCCTTGGAAGATTCCTGATTTATGGATTGAGAACTTTCTGGACAACTTTGCACTCTTGTTCATTTTTAATGCAATGTTAGCATGCTTCTGTTGCTCACCTTTGTGTACTTTTCCACATTGCATATTTACTTTAGGAACTCAGAATTTAGGACCCCACTCAGACTGTGATACCAGAGTAACGGCAATACTTTTTTCAGTACTTTCTGGAAGACATTTTTTAAGCTCTCCTAGTATTTGTGGTGTTTTATTCCCTCGAGACTTAAAGCAGCAGTCTGTTTTGCATTCTTGTATGTGCTCAACACTGAGAGATTTAAAACTTGTTCTTCCAGTAGAGGATTTCTTTAAAGAGTGCGTGTGTGGGAAGTTACGCTACTTGAGAAGTTGTGGTGAAAGCCTTTGAAGAGGTGGTAGGTAAGAAACATTCAAATCTGGCTGGCGGAAGTCTTTTGCTCTCATAAACATCAACAGCAACTTCCCAGGCTACTTGGGATACTATCCCCAGGGACCGTGGGCAGGAGGAGAGCTCCAAGAAAGAGACTGGGGCAGTGACTAGCACTGCTGCTGTCAGTGGCTCTCACAGCTGGGAGCTGGGAACGGAAGGGAGTGCTCGATGAGGCTGTGGTCCCATCCAGAGAAAGCGTTCGCGAGGGCTGCTGCCTTCCAGTTGAGAGGTCAGGGTGCTCTACGAGGCTGGCTAGACCAAAGCCTAGGCCTTAAGTTCAAGTCACAGCACAATTTAAATATAGTCTTGCTTATTTATTAGACTGGCCTTTTGCAAGGTCTACTTTCCCCTTCTTTCTCCTTTAGGTTTCTTATGACCTTTATGGTACTGAGGTCCATTTGTCTCAAAATTCTTCAACTTGTTTATGACAATCATCACAGGACCTTGAACACGCTCGTTGGCTGCGCTGCTCCTCAGTGGATGAAGCCTCTGAAAAGCTAGTGGTGCTGCAGGTAGTGATACAGCTGTAGGGTTGTCCAACTGCTGGAAATAAAGCAAAATACAAAGATGAAAAGCAAAATGGAAGGGAGTTTTTGGTTGCTTGGCTTTAAATAAATTTCCCTAATGTCGTGCCTTTGTAGTTAGTTTGATCTTTGCACAAGATTGCTTCTTGGGATTCCTTTGATTGCAAACTATTTGATAGTTCTGCCACTCTTCCCCGTTGCTTTTATTTTTTGAAAGGGTGAAATTGTTTAATTCTTGGATTCAGGGTTTACTGTTTAATTTGGCTAGCTGTGTAAAAAGGTACATGGTTGTAGTGGGACCACATGGGTCCAGAGAAAGGAAGAACTGGCCATAAGAAGAGGGTGGCTGTTTTCATGCAATGAGGCTTTCCCTGTAATGTCTGATACTATTTTGCCTGACTCCTTGGGGACAGATAATATATTAGTTTAAATACTTTATGTAGTTTTGGGGTGTTTCCACATCTAGGGTTGTTGCAGCCCTTAAGTGCCAGAAGTAGTCTGTACAAGGAAACCATGCTGCAAAAATAAATTATGCATTTTTTCTGTGTGTAGATTATGCTGTGTGGGTGAGCGAGTGGGACTATCCATAATTCCTCTGCCATAATTAATCCCTTATGCAAGGTAAATTCTTCTTAGTGTTTCTTTCCCCTTTTCAACAATATATGAGCTGTAGAAGTAGCCAGTTTGTAGGTAGAGTGTAAAAATGTCATGGTTTATATTATGCTGCACAAGATCAGATTAGCATACAAATTCCATAAAACAAGTAATAGTATTGTTCAAGTACTCGATTGCTGTAGAAAGTTATTTTAGGGGCTGGATTTTGTCTTAGGCATCTGAAGTGGGAGAACGTGGGAGGATATATGTTCCATTGTGGTTTCCAGACCACAGTACAATCAGAGCTCATATAAAAACAAAGTAGGTCATGGCACAAACTTCTACTGAAAAACTGGAGACTTAAAAACTCATAGTGCAGCTGAGAGCGCAACTTTGAACATGAGATTGGAGGAAAAAAGTATAAAAGCACGGACCTTCTCCCTCCCCTACACCCCAGTCTCCCTTGCCCTTACCCAATGTACCAAAACAAGGGCATATCTATTCTTTTCTTCCTTTTTTCTACCTTTCTGATAATTGGCTAAAGAATTTATTTTGCTGGAGGAAAACAAATCAGAGGTTATACAAAAGTGCACAGAAGCAATTCTCCATAAACTTTGCCTAATGCTTGTCTGAACATCATTCATTGAGCTTTTGACCTCTGCAATGTCATGTGACGCTTATTGCCTCTGTGTAGGAAAGTATTTAAACTACATGTGTCATTTTTTTGATGAGAAATTCTTAATTTCTGCGTTATGAGTAAATAGTTGTTTCTAGTTTCTTTCTCAGTATTTGGCCTGAAATTACAGACATCTGTTTATGCCCTTTTTCAACCATTCATCAGCCTGAGAGATCCCACAATTTTTCCTCATGCAAAAGTTTTGCATGCTTCAGAGCATCCTCACCAGCTTTGTTTAGACCTCTTTATAGTGTGCTCTGCACCTTCTTGAATCTGTTTCTCTGGCAGTTAGCAGAGTTTCACAAAGTGTTAAAGGTGTGGTGAGCTTTGGATTTCATGTTCTAGCTTGACATTTTCCATTTAGTTTTACTGATAATGATGAATGCTGTGTCTCTCTTCTGGCCATTGTGTCTTGAAGTTTGTCAAAGGACTTACTACAGTGACTCAAAGATCTGTTTCAAGTTCTATTCCAGACTGGAGATAGGCTCTAAGTTACTTCCACCGTGTGCATGTTCATGTGCAGATGTGTTTTCCCCAATATACACTGGCCCGTATTTTTCACATAATCGCAGAATGGTAGGCATTGGAAGGGCCCTCTGGAGACCGTCTAGTCCAGCCCTCCTGCTAAAGCACGTTCCCCTAGAGCAGGGTGCACAGGAACATGTCCAGGCGGGTTTTGAATATCTCCAGAGAAGGAGACTCCACAGCCTCTCTGGGCAGCCTGTTGCCAGGGCTTTGAATTTCAGCATGAATTTCTTCTGCCTTTCCTATTCCATAGTCCTTTACAAGGATTTCATGATGCTGTAAATCATGGTGATCAGTAGCTTTGTGCAGAAAATTAATGTAGCCAGATCACTTCCATATTTTCTATAAATGGAGGCTCTGTTCAAAAGAGACTGTAGGAAGAGTTGATAAATGATGATTCTTAAATGTTCAGAAAAGTGTAGTTGGCTCTTTAATCTTCTTTTTTTTCCTTTATTCATTCACACTATTGTTCTGTAGTGACCTAAGGCTGACTCTGACGGCTGGTTGAAATCCTGTGTGTTTTATCTCTTTCTCGATCAGGTTTTAGGACGCAAAGTGAATGTGCTACAGCAATTTCCACACATAGCAGATATTTGGGGCAAGTTGCAGTTCTCAGTAGGAAAGGAAAACACTATTTGTCTGTCTTATGCCTCATTTCCCTTGGTCCCATTGCAACTGCTGAAGAACATTGCTTGCTTTCCAGAATTTAAAGAAGAGTCAGTTTTGTCTTCCAAGAAGCGAATTTGAAGGAGACCATCAAGGCTTAGTTGGAAGTGCTGGTAGATACTCGCTGAATGACGAGGAGGAAGAAATGTTTTGTCATTAACTGTTGGTTATTGAGTGATGGTCAGGGCAACTTAAAAGATAAATTACTCTTAAAATGTAGCTAGGGTTCTCTATATGGTGTGTGTTTAACACTAAAAAAGCGTGAGTACTTGTGGTGGGACAGATGCATATAGATGCAGGCTATATACGGCAGTGTTAAAGACAGCAGGTTTTTCCTGTGAAGCCAACGTACCTGAGAACTGCGGGTGTGTATCATGGGACTAAATTGCTTACAAAATCCTTCAAAACCTAGGAAGAAGTGGATTACTGACTTTGATCCAGATTTCTGAACTGGATGTACTTGAAAGTGTGTACTGAATTTATAGGAGTAATGAGTTCTAGCAGAATTTGAAACAGTAGAATTTATTTTTTGTTTATAAATGGTTAAATAGGTGGAACGGGCCATCTGTGGATGCAAGCAGGGTAGCTGGTAATGTGACAAACTAGTATGCAATTTAATTAAAAAACCCAAACTTTTTTTTTTGCTTTCTGCAACTGTGAATGCCGTGTTATGCTTGCTCGCTCGCACGTTTTTACAGATTCCATGCTCTGAAATTAAGCAAGCAGTGAGCTGAGCTGTTCTGTGGCATTGTTGCACTCTTAAGGAAAAGCAGAGGGGAAAAAACTGAAAATGCTACAAATAACACATTTTTACCTTCACTGCTCCATTCAAACTTGTGAAATTGGCTTAAAATTCCTTGAACTCTTTAACTCAGTTAATAATGTAGCTTCCAGCACACTAACTTCTTGTTGTGTTTAAACCTTTGCCAGGACGGGAGCAGTTTCATGGCCTCGGGTCTATGTACTGCAGAGGAGCAGCTGCTGTGATCCTCACGTATGATGTGAACAGCCTCCAAAGCCTGACGGAGCTGGAAGAAAGATTCTTGGCACTGACGGACAGTGCGAGTGCTGACTGCATTTTTGCTATTGTCGGAAATAAAGTTGACCTCACCGATGACTGTGCTTTACCACCGGATGAAAGTAGTCTCGAGAAGTCTGTTGGCAGCTGTAGCTCGAAGGTGCGAAAACAAGTCCGTGCAGAGGATGCGATCGCACTCTATAAAAAGATACTGAAATACAAAATGCTAGATGAGAAGGATGTTCCAGCAGCTGAGAAAATGTGCTTTGAGACCAGTGCAAAAACAGGATACAAGGTGGACTATCTCTTTGAAACGGTGTTTGAGATGGTAGTCCCCGTAATCGTGCGGCAGAAAGCTGAGGGGCCACCACAAACTGTAGACATTACTGACTACAAGCCAGCAAAAAGGACAAAATCTGGTTGTTGTGCCTGAACCATTTACATGATGTAAGAAAAGGGGAGGGATTGTTCTCTCCAGGAAACTGAGGGGTAGCAAGTGCTTGCAGTTCACCAGCAAGGAAAGGTCAAGGAATAAATAGACTGAAATGGTGTATGTGAAAAAACCCAAATCTTCTGACCATTAAAGGTTTCTGGAGAGCTCTGTATGAAATTGGGAATGTGAGTGAAATTACGGAGGAAGACTTGCCAGTTCCCATGGGCTCTGAAGACAAACGGTGTGTTAGTACAATTGGTAGCGACAATAATTTGAACAGTTTTGGAGCAGTCTGATTTTTAATGGCTCGCCGTTTCACGTTGCATGCAAATGATCTGTTTGTGTACTCTCGACAGCTTTCACATGATTATCATCTTTCCCCTTGCGATTCTAACTTTGGAAGATTGAACACGTGGTACTTTTTTATTCTTAAGAAAAAAAAAGAAAATCCAGATATAATTTATATTTGTAGCTAATAAATCAATTACAGTCTTTTTATGTCAGATATGACAGTGTAAGATGCAGAAGCTGAACTATTAAAATCACTGTGGATACGTACTGTTCATTTGGAGACTTTATTAATGTGAATTCTCCTTCCATAGTGGGCTTTCACGTATTAACAGGCACCATCACAGCTCTTGCTGCTCTAAGTGCAAGTTGAAGGAGGAAGTCTTTTCTTTCATTTTTCTCTTGTAATTCTTTTTAATATGGGTAGCAAAGATTTTTGAGGGAGAAAGCAGTTTTCTATTTTGTCTGCATTTTGTAGAGACCTCTTTATGGTGCCTGTAGGATACCATGGCATTGAATACCTGTGTTCTGTCTCCCAACTCCTCCTTAGTTGTGCCCAGGCAAAGCTGCAGCTTTGATTTTTAGCAGCTGTGCATGACACTACCATCTGCCTGGAGGCAAATAGGGACTGGCATTTTCTGATGTGAAACTGGCTAATGCAGGAGGAAGGGAAGAGAAAAACTGCCTTTTATGGAGTAGAAAGGTGCATGAAGGAGCACAAATGAGTTACGTGGTTCCTCTCCTGACTGCAGTAGAAAGGAGGGGCTAATACTCAGTACTGCTCCTGGACTTTCCCAGCCCTCTTGGCTACAAAATACGCCTGCAGTGACCCGGGAGCTCCCAGTGAGACACCATAACCAGAGTGAAGAACTGCTAGTTTAAAAAAAACCAAAACAAAATAAAAACTCTCACCCCTCCTCCAAAACAAACAAACAAACCCAAAGATGCAGCTTGCATGTTTCCCGTTCTGCAAGTTGTTACGTGGGGACTCCTTCATCTTCCTATGGGTGCTTCTGGCATAATTTTCTAAAACCGAAGAATTGATTGTTCTTATGCTTTGTCATTGCCTTTCTCTGTCCCACCCAAATCATAGTTTAGTACCTAGGGAGACAATTCCTAAATGAATAATGAATTAAATTATTACTAAGAATATTTAAAACTTGTTTTTCCCCAAAGTACGTCCTCCTGAGCGTCTTGCCGTGGAGTAGTAGCTTTATTTTCTGCTTTCAAGTTTATGCACCATACACGTGTAGTGGGGAAGAATGGCTTGAGAGAAAAACCTCTGTATGTTTAATCACAGAATCATAGAATAGTTTGGGTTGGAAGGGACCTTTAAAGGCCATCTACTCCAGCTTCCCTGCAATGAGTAGGCACATCTTCAACTGGCTCAGGTTGCTCAGAGCCCCGTCCAGCCTGACCTTGAATGTTTCCAGGGATGGGGCATCTACCACCTCTCTGGGTAACCTGTTACAGTCCTTCACAACCATCACTGTAAAAAATTTCTTCCTTATATCTAGTCTGAATCTACCCTCTTTTAGTTTAAAACCATTACCCCTTGTCCTATCACAACACACCATACTAGGGGTTGTCATCATTTGGATTTGCTAGGGGTTTGCAGTTTAATGCCTGCCAACCTGTCGGAGACTTAACTGCACCTGCTCTGTGATTTTTAAAACTGTATACAATTAAAAAGCCTTCTAGCTATTAACAAAATTCCAAGGCCAGTATCCAGTCTTCCCTCAGGACTGGGAGGAGACAAACAGGCTACAACCCCAGTCTGGTTCATGACCAAAGCACTCTGCCAACACATCTGTGAGAGGTCCACTGCTGGTTTTGTTGCATCGGTTGACAACTGGACCTGCAGCACGCACTGGTTGCAAGGTCAGGCTTTTAGGAGGTGCTTGGGACATGTACACTTAGAAGGTACAAAGCAGTAAAAATATTTGTAAATTTAACATCTAACACTTTTTAAGGTACAAATATTTGCAGTTCACTTGCACCAGCTTTTGATTCCTATGAGATCTGAAGGACTTCTTACAGTCTTTCCAAAAGCTCCAAGTTGAGTGTTTTCACTGAACGAGATGACACAGGAACCAGTCTTGCGTGCTGCACTTTTGCCCTTAGGGCTGTGCTTGTCTGGCATGATATTTGTGGCTTTTTAGTGTCCTTGGAGAAATGTCTTGGTTATGATGGGTTGTCACTCTGCCAGCCTGTGAGAGATCATGGGGTTGCACAGCAGAACCTGGAAGGCTGCATAATACGTGGGAGCTATTGATAAGAGGTCAGGAGAGATGTGGGTTGCTCAATGTGCGTGTAAACGCCATTTCTTCACTGCTTTCTGAAGTCAGGTTTTACCTTCAAGCAAAACTTGAAGGTTCGGGAGTTTGATGTAGGATTTAAATTTTTTTTTTCATTTTACTATTAATTTAAACTCTTGTAGCTGAGCTCCATTTTTACAGCCCAGTGTTGATGCTCCATGTGCTGCAGCAGTGCCTACACATGTCTGCAAGCATTATTAGAGAAGACAGTTCAACCCTCAACACCAAAATTGCAGAGATTTTTTTTTTCTGTTTAGTGGTGCTGTGCTTGCTTTTTTTTTTTTTTTAACAGCATAGACAGGCAATACAATATGGCCTGCTCTTGTGCTTATTAAGTGTCCTAACATGAATTCATTAATTTCCCTGTTTCTTCTGCAGGTGCGTCCTGATATCGCAGCACTGCTAAAGGCATTTTTTTTTTTTTTGGCACCTCCCCGCCATCCTACATAATTTTACTGGAGCAATTACGCTTGGGTTATTGACGGGGAGGAGCAGTGAAGCTGCACAGCAGGGACTGGCAGCACAGGAACTGCGCTGATGTACACTTGTCCCGACTTCTGTTGTCTTAATCGCCTCACAACCTGGCAGCCGATGTACTTCTAGCATAGCGGCTGTAGGCTGGGCCACTAGTCCAGCTGGGTCGGCACTAGGACCCCCATTAACAGAGGCTGGGCCATGCACGTGCTCGATGCCAGCTCTTCTGCATCCCACCAGCTGCAGCAAGCATTTTCCTCCGTCACTGCGAGGTTGCTTTCCCCATTAATAATCTCGGCGCTCAGCCTGCAGCTGGGCCGGTTGTGGCTGTGCTGCTGGAGCCATGTGGAACCCCTCCTCACCAGGACCAGCGATGGCAGGGGAAAGCAGGCACCCAGTTGCCCTACCTGGGAGGGGAACCTCATTTTACAAGTATTTATTTTCCCCCTCTCTCTCCCCGTTATGTTTGTCCAGATATGTGAACTGTTTGAACAGTGAAATAAGAGANCTCACCAGGACCAGCGATGGCAGGGGAAAGCAGGCACCCAGTTGCCCTACCTGGGAGGGGAACCTCATTTTACAAGTATTTATTTTCCCCCTCTCTCTCCCCGTTATGTTTGTCCAGATATGTGAACTGTTTGAACAGTGAAATAAGAGATGTTCTTTTTGGCCGTGCTGGGTGAATGTGAGCTACCGGCCTGCCTCTGCCTGAGGTGACGGCTGGGCCGGTCTGTGACCCAAGGGGGAGGGCAGGGACGGAGGGATGGCGGGGTGAGCGGGTGAGGGTCTGTGCCAGGATAGTTGG
>VZSC01016381.1:0-16191 GCA_013398225.1 Steatornis caripensis
GGTGCCTTGCCGGTGGCGTGGTCTGTGGCATGGTTTTTGTGGTACTTTGCCTGTCTTGGTATAGTGGGTGATTGGAAAGCGCAGGCATAGTTGTACATGGGTATTTCTCTTGCTGCTCGTATTATTTTTGTGGTTTCTCCTGTCTCTGCTGTGCTGTCTGTTGTGCCCATTGAGTTTCGCTGAATTTCTCTTCCTCCCCAGTTCTCACTTGTATGTGTTATGCTCCGGGTTTCCTTCTGGGTTTTTTACTTTCGGTGTGTTTGTCATCTTTCTTTTCGTATGAATACATTATTTATTTTGAGAAATTCGAGGGTTTTGTAATTATCTATTTCTCAGTGTTTTCTCTATCTTTCTAAGTGTTGTTGGCCTTTGAATTGATAGTTCTTGATCTAAGTCTTTGAGCTCTTTTGTTTATGAAAGATTTTACAGTTTCTTTGCTTCCTTTTTCTTGGTTTGGTCCTCTTTGTGTTGAGGAATTACAAGTCTTTTCTAAGCTGTTGCTTTTTGAACAGTGAAGCATTTGTAGCTAGAAATATTTCTAAATAGACTTATTTTTGCTATTTTCGGCAGTTGTAGAACTCTTCGTGACTACTGTCTTCTTGTGCTTTGCAGTGGAAAAGTCCTCTCGAAAAAATTCCATTTTTCCCATTTCCGGTGTTTGGTGAAATATGTGTTCTCATACTACTGGAACTTTTCCATTTCATTGTCTGTTTTTTTTTAATCACTGTTCATGCATCTTTTATTTCCACTCATTAAATTCTTTTTACATGGTCCTTTTTGCTCTGGAGGTCCAGCCATGCAGTGCGGTGCTGAGGGTGGCTGCTGTCAGAGGAGATTGCTAATGGTCTTGTCCAGTGATGCTTTTGGATGCATCTCCAGGAATGGACATCCCAGAATCTCCTGACTCCCTCTTCTTCTGTGGTTTATAACCTTTATGGTAAAGATAGGAATAGCTTATTCATTCTTTCATGTTGAAATCCCTGTGTTCTTGCTTGTGTCATTACCTCTGTTCTGTATGAGGAGGGTTTGCTTTCTTGAGCCACATCAGAGAAGACAGAGACAATAAAGTTCCCTCTGCCTGGCGTCACAGGTTATTCATGGTTAGAAAGGAATATCATGCGGACTGTAGTACAACCTGGAAGTTGCATCTTGAGGGGTCCTGCTGTGTATCTGGATATATTTGTGTCCCCCTTGTTTTCTTGCTCTCCAGCTGCATGGGAAGCGTCCATGTGTGTTTGCACAGAGCAGTGTCCTTGCAGCGATAGTGGTGGAGGTGGTGTGACTGAGCATGGGAACAACTTCTTTGTCCTGTGTGAGAGGAAGACAGAGCTGCTGAAGTTTTGTGTTGTCTTGCTTGGGCTTACCTGGGGAGGGCAAAGCAGGACAGATACTTTTGGGATGGTGATGGGAGGGCGGAGGAGCAGCTGGTGCTGCTGGTGCATGGGCAGTTTCCTTCATGGGGAACGCTGTGCTGGTCTGTGCTGTTTGGTTTCGACGGTGTTGCGTGGTGGTGTTTGGGGGACATATCTTTTTTGTTTGCTATAGGATGTGTTGGGTTGGAGAAGGCCTAGGCTGATGTGCTCTGTGTAGTGAGGCATGTCCCCAGGGGCACTGGTGTGTGAGTATGGGCAGGAGCATCCTGGGCCAGTTGTGGGGGTTGTAAGAAAGCAATGAGCAGTCCTGGGCAACTCCTGTGTTTTTTGTGGTTTTTTGGTGTTTCTTGGGTGGGGTTGGTAGCACTGGGGTGCTGTTCCTTGTCCAAATCTTCACAGGCCTTAGTGGGTCCCCTCATTGTCTCTTTGAGGTGCACCTACTCCATGCCAACCTGCTTGGTCCGAGGCAGTGCTGTGGCATTGCTGAATGGTTGGTTGTGGTGGTTTGGAGGTGGCTTTCATGTCTTGGTAGTGGGTGAGGGTTGGGAAGGGAGAGGATGGGTGGTGGGAGAGGGGGAGCGCGCAGGGCAGACATGTCGTCTGGGCAAGCCATTGCTCCAAGGGTCCTGCATCAGTGGGAGATGCCTGTGGGCTTGAAGAACCATGGTGGGTCTCTTGAGAGTGGCCTGCAGTCCAGAGCCGTTGACCCCGCAAGGAGGCGTCAGTGGACTGGGCTGCAGGAGGGAGGCTCATCCCTGCCTGCCTGCAGAGCCCCTGTCTTTGCCCATAGAATGGTTTGGGTTCGGGTGCATACATCAGGATCATCTTTTTTCCTCTTCTTTGTTTTTGCAAAAAGTCTTTATTTCCAACAAGCGAATAAATAAATAAATAAATATATAAATTAATGGCTGGCTAAATAAATAAACAAATAAATACAGTTCCGTGATAAATAGTTGTTGGTGTGAGAGTCCCACAGCGTCCATGGGGGCCTTCCCCCCATCAGGAGAGGTCACAGTCTGGACAGTCTAGCCAGCACCAAGGACAATAAATACCACCCCTCTCCCCATCGCCTTGCAGTTGTCCATGAGTGTGCAGCACAGAAATTTCCTCCTCCTTCCATTCCAGCAAAGATGTGGCCATGGTGCAGTTGCGTAGGTCGTGCCGCAGCCTGGCACTGGCCTTGCTGTGGTCATGCCTGTTTCCTCATCAGTGCAGGCTCCTGGCTGGAAGAAGTGTGAGAAGTGCTGAGCAGTCCTAGTCCAGGTTGCTGCGGCTTCTGCTCAGCCTGTGGCCACTGACGTTGGGTAGGGATGGGCATTTGGCGCAGGTGGGTTTGATGGAGGGCGGGAGTGACTTGGCTCTTCATCCGCCTTATGAGCTTGTCCACACGTTGGAGGCAGATGTGAGCTTCGAGGCGAACATGGTCCCAGGCGCAGGCGCTGTGGTTGTGGGCGCGGAGGAAGTCGTGGAGGCGCGCAAAGTATTTGTTGATGTTGAGCAGGAGGTTGCGGGGCCCTTGGCCTTGGAAGAGCACGCCGTTGGCTGGCAGGCATTGCTGGAGCTGCTGGATGTGGTGCTGGAGGTTGTTGAGGAGGTCGTGGCGTGCGCGGTCGTCCCAGTGTTGGGGCGTGGTGGGGCTGCTGAGGGTGGCGAAGAGGTGCTGGAGGATGCGGAGGGCGGTGGCGGGGGCTTGCTGTGGGTGGGTGCTGCGGAGGAGGGTGTCGGGGAAGAAGGGCGCCTGCTGGTGGTGGCAGGGCTGTGGCGGGCTGGGAGCCACGGCCTGGAGGAGCTGTAGGCTGTCCCAGGGGAAGGTGTCGTGGCGGGGCCGCAGGCGGTGGCAGGCGAGGGCGGTGGCGAGAGCGGTCAGGAGGAGCAGGAGCGGCGGGGCGCCGTGCCGCAGGCGTGGCTGTGGGGTTGCGGGCGCAGCCATGGCGGGGCTGTGGGTGCTGCGTGGGTGGTGCTGGGCAGGAGCCTGGTGGGGCTCGTCGGTGGTGCGGGTGGGCGCTGTGCTTGGGGTGCTGCCGGGCGGCCAGCTTTATGCGGTGCCGTGGCTTTCTTTTCATCATCATCTAGACAGAATTTCCCTGTTTCCATTTTCAGTTTTGCTTTCCATTTACTTTTTTCTGAAGGCTTTTGTAGTGCTTATCAAAGTGTGAGCGGGAGGTAGCCCTGCCAAAGGAAAGGGGAGCTGGTTCTTTCCCAGGGCTGCTGTTGGGATGCGGGGGAAGCCCAGCTCCTGTGCTGGTATGGTTCAGTGGGGGATGTGAAAGTGCGATGGCAGAGGCTTTGGGGCAGCTGTGCAGGGGATGCGTTTCAGGGTTTCCTTTTCATCTGTTTTGTGAGTTCTCTGTCTTGGTTTTTATTTTCAAGTTTCTCTGCCTACCAACTACTAATTTTCTTATTTTTTGCTCTGATGTTATTTGTGTATAAGTGAATGCGTGTTTTCACATATCTCTGATTGGCAAACGTTTTTAGTTTATCAGCGTCTTTTTTTTTTGTCTTTTCCTTTCTGTATAGCATCTGCAGCTTTGCACGTGGTAGAGTTCTTCCTCTCTATGCAAACATCTTGCATAATGTTTTTGGGGTCATCTGTCATCCCTCTTGCCACCCAAATTATTTGTCCTCAGTGTGCTGACATTTATAAATAAATGCATAAATCTCACAATAGATTTTTTTTGTCAACTATTCATGCAAAGATTGTGACTTTTAGATTTTGTTTTTTTCTATTGTGCATTGAATTTGTCATAGAAATTAGGCAACACTGGATGTTTAACAGGCAGGAGCTGGTGGGAATATTTGTCTTTGATGGGCCGGTCTGCTTACATCTAGAAAGTGAAAGTGGGCAGAGTCCCAAGTGCAAGTCGTCACTGCTTCCTGGGAAGCTTCCAGCCGTGAGAAGTATTGGTGGCTGCTATTACAGTATTTGTTTGTGTGTGTGTATTACACTGGAATGTGCTGTCTTTTCTGTTAAGACTGTTGGAGGCTGCCTGTGTAGCAGAGATCTCACAAATGGCTTAGCTGGTGTGCGTGGTACCTAGCAAGCCGCTTGGTGCAGCTTAAATCTGTTACGTCAGATCACTTATTGGTTTTCAGTACTTTTCTGTCTTACTTTTGAGTCTATTCCTGATATTTCGGTTTTGACTTTAGGCACCATCTGCATGCCTTCTGTAGGTCAGGAAATACCCATGTTGTTTCAAGAGCAGAATATCTCTTCTAATGTTTTCCTGTAGGTGGGAATAATTGTGGTAATAATTGCAATCCTTAGACCCTGTTCTCATGCGGATTTGGCTGTGTTTTGTCCAGTTTGCATAGGGGAAAATGCCAGTGTGTCAGTTCCGGTTCATGTCCACCAAATCCTGTTCTGGTCTCTTCTCCAAATCTGCTTTTTGTGGCATTTTCCTCGGAAGGAGATGAGAGTGTTGCTTTTGAGTAACCTGCTAAGACCTTTAAAGTGAATTTGTTTGTGTTTTGTAAAGTGACTCATGCCAGGGTTGATAAGGTGGAATTACCTGGGAAGGTAATGATGATGAAATGTGGTACCATTTCAAGTTACAGAAGGCACCTGCAATACTAAACCTTTGCCAGATTATTTCATGTTCAGTGGTGGAGGATTGGGTGTAGGAAACAAGAGGGTGATGCACTGAGATGCAGCAAGGTGGAGGGTGCTGTCAACTCAGAGAAAGCGTTTGAGGTGCTGGGGAATTTCCAGAGGGATGTGAAGAAGGAGGGTGTTTTTCCAGTGTTGGAGAATGTGTGGAAATGGATATGTTAGTGGTTAAAACATTAGCTCTTGATGGACTGGAGATGGTGAGGAGTAAACCATAAGAATTAGGAGGAGAAACGCTTAGGAGAGTACCAGCCCTGCATGTGGAATTCACCCAGAGAGGGAAGGGAAAACTTTTCTCTTTTTCTCCCAAACTGAAAACAAAATGCTGCTTCGGTTCTGCTCACAAGTCCTGTCATCTCAGAGAGCAAGCTTTCTAGGGTGAGGGCTGTCTTACCTCCTGTAGAGGACCTAGAAGAATAATCTAAGGCAGTGGTCTCCACCTTGTTTGATCTCACACCTGATCAGTAAAAAATCTGAGCACCCGCCTCCAATGTATTTTTATTTCTAGATTATATACATAGAATACTGTGCTAATATGTATAAAATATACACAAAAATAAAAATTTTTTTTAAAATGAGAGAAAGTTTAAACAAACACTTTTTATTTATTAGTAGTACCAAAACCATTTTCTTCATGCACCCCGCTTTGGGGACTGCTGATCTGAGGTCTCTTGTAACGTAGTTTAAATAAATTTTCCAGTCATCCAAGTAGTAACTGTTTTCCTCCTTTTTTTTTTTTTTCCCCCTTAAATGCTTGTTCTGTTTTCCTAGCTGATGTTTCCAGTTTTAGGAAACAGAGCACAGTACAAGGGGAGAACCTTTAGACTACATCCACGTTGTGACTACGGTCCTCGCCTGACACCAGGTCTTTTTCCCCTCGTGGTCTGTTGCTTTTCCAGGCATGGTCTTGCTGGAAGATGACAGCTCAGGGAGGGGAAAACATATAGTCATTGCCTTTAACTTACCTTTAAGAGGTGAATTATTTGTATATAATATTAAAAACATCTGTAAAGTAGGTTTATTTCGAAGTTGAGGATCCAGGTAAATCTTCAGCTCTGCTGTAAGCAGTAAGTTCAGCTTCTGCCCAAACTTCCTGTAGTTCTTTTAAAATTTTTTTATGTGTATAATAGGAGGTTCGTAAGAGCTGTCCAGCTCTGTTACACTTGCAACTATTAATAAATGATGTTCTTTCTTTCCAAGGATTACTATGGAATTACATTCCCTGCTCCTGCAACCTTGACGGGCAGAGATGGGAGCCTTTCTAACAACCCGTACTCAGGTGAGTGCTATTTAAAGACAAGGATGGTAAATGAGATGTGCTGGTTTCTAAATACAGGTCATCCTGCCATTGCTGAAAGAGCAGTCATTTTTCCCTTCTGTAAGCAGTTAAACCCATCTGTCCAAACTAATGAAACAAAAGCGAGCATCTGCCTCTCAACCCTGACATTGATGTGTCTTCATGGTTTTGGTCAGTAATTCATATGTGACGACTTCTGGGACTAAGTTGGATAGCCTTTGAGAATAAGAGCAAAATTTTTATGAATGTAAACGGCAGTGTCGTCTAGTGCCCTTCCCGAGCAGGTGCTTGAAAAATAGTCCGTTGCTTAATCATTCTTCTCTAAATTCAACTGGTTTGTTTTCCTTTTTTGGTACTGGAATAGACACCCTGCCCCAGCAGCTCCCCAGGCTTTGTTGCTGCTCTTTTAGCACTTGTATGTTCCCAGCAGGAGCTGCATCTAGCAGGCTCTCCCTCACCCTCCCCAGATCTAATGGACTTAATTCCCAAAAGCATGTGGTCTAAGAAGCCCTTTCTTATTCCTGCTCTTGCTTTTCAGTTATTCGCATGCAAAGATGACATTAATGTCATCCAGGATTTTCAGCCAGTGGTTTTCTTCCACTGCCATCTGATTACAGCTTAGAACTGTAGCCATAGGTGTTACAATTTCTGTATGATGGTATTAAGTGTTGTCATACTTCTTGGTAACCAATATAAAGAGATACTGGTTGGGAATAAGATAGATGTGTTTGATATATGTCACCTCCCTAAAAAACACGTGAATGTGCTGCTCTGTAGGCTGCCAGAAAATGCAAGTGTTTGGGAGTTTTCTGCTTCGTAATCACTTCTCTCGGGAGGCTGCTTTTGGGTTACTAACTGAATTTCCCTTCCTACTTCTTCAATAAGGTGGCCCGCGATGCAAGCCTTACTTTCCTGGCCTTCAGCTACTGTCTCCAGAACTTTGGTGGTGTGAGGAACCGGACATCTAACTAGTCATGCTTGACAAATAAACAGACATTGACAAAAATATGCCCATCACTGCCTGTAAATCCTAACTTGCTTTCAGCCCATGAAGCTTAGCTGATCAGTTTAACCTCCAGGAGAGTCACACTTTTAACTCAACAACCATTTGCCCTTTGGCTATTTACCATACTTCTGCTTTTAGCGTGTTTTATTGCAATGATCTGATAGTAATGAATCAGCTCAGACCATGCAAGATAGGTAAGTATTGGTATCTCCATTTTGTCAATGGATTAGCCATGGCATGGAGTTCTGTGCCACAAACAGGCAACGTCCCTGTGGCCATCAGGAACGGAGACGGGGAGAGCGCTTCCCATGAACAACTGTAGGCTTTCAAGTGTAGGATGTGCTCTCTTCTGTAGTTGTCTGCTTGTGTTCAGAGGATTTGAATCCATTGAATCCTCTGCTTTTGGAGTGGCTTTGATAACTTTTCTGATCAGTTCTTTCTTTTGCAGGTGACGTAACAAAATTTGGCCGTGGGGATTCTGCCTCCCCTGCTCCTGCTACCACGCTTGCCCAGCCGCAGCAGAGCCAGACGCAGACTCACCATACAACTCAGCAGCCCTTCCTCAACCCGACCCTGCCCCCAGGGTACAGCTACACTGGGTTACCTTACTACGCTGGCGTGCCTGGCGTACCCAGTGCATTCCAGTATGGGCCAACCATGTTTGTAAGTGTGACAGCCTAAATTGTAACCCTCCCTTCATGCCCCTCTGCTTGTGCTCTCTCCAGCCCAAACCTTCTACATCTTGAAATCACAAGATGGTTTGGGTTGGAAGGGACCTTCAAAAGTCATCTAGTCCAACCCCCCTGTCGTGGGCAGGGACATCTTTCACTGGGACAGGCTGCTCAAAGCCTCATCCAGCCTGACCTTAAACACTTCCAGTGATGGGGCACCCACAGCTTCCCGGGGCAGCCTGTCTCACCACCTGTGTCATAAACAGCTTGTTCCCTATGTCCAATCTAAACCTGTCCTCTTTCAGTTTAAAATCATTGCCCCTTGTCCTGTCACTACATGACCTGGTGAAAAGTTTTTCTCCATCTTTCTTGTAAGTCTCCTTTAAGTATTGAAAGGCTGCAATAAGGTCTCCCCAGAGCCTTCTCTTCTTCAAGCTGAACAACCCGCAACTCTCTAAGCCTTTCTTTGTAGTAGAGGTGTTGCAGCCCTCTGATCATTTTTGTGGCCCTCCTCTGGACCCGCTCTAACAGGTCCACGTCTTTCTCATCCTGGGGACCCCAGAGCTGGATGCAGTACTGCAGGTGGAGTCTCACAAGAGCAGAATAGTGTTGTCTTCCCCAGTCTGCAAGGGATCTCCAAAATCGTGCAAGCATGAGAAAACAGCTGCAGTCCCTTCCCCAAGAAAACAGGCAATTTAAAAGGCTGGAGCTCATGAACTCTTGTGCAGGTTACTGCAAATAGCAGACAGCTGCAGCACGTGGACTCAAATGTTCCTGAAAGCCCTTACCAGTCTCTGGAGAGTAAAGGGGAGACCCAAAGCTGAGTCAGCAAGAGTACCTGGGAAATCTTTTTGAGGATGGAGGGGACCGCATTAAGTCTGAGAGCAGCGCTGGTAGTCTCTCAGGAGGAAGAAGGTTATTTGGGAAGAGGTGATGCTCTAGGCAGAAGGGTGTAGATGAGTCTGTCTTAGGGCACTGTAGGACTGTGTTTTCTGAAACAGCCTCAGGCAGGAGTTGGTGTCTTGTTTGATTCTGGAGGGAGAGCACTGTGGTTGCTCCTTGCTGGGTTCGTGGGTAAGAATTCGCTGTTTACAGTCTGTGTATGAAAGAAATACACAGCCTGTTCTGAGACAGGGTTACACTGCAGTCAGGGGCAGCTCTAGCAGAAAACTTGGGGCTTGCACAAATCCACTACAGCAAGTTACTGCTGGAAGCATGAGTGCAGTGTCCCATGCCATCCCAGTGCTCCCAACTCCAGATTAAATTTCCTATGTGAGGTGGAGGTGCCTTCCCCACTAGATGGCAGAGGGAGCTGATGTGTTTCGTGCTGTTCCCCAGTTAACAGCGCCTTTTGTTCCCTTCCTTTGTCCAGGTACCTCCAGCATCTGCTAAACAGCATGGAGTCAACCTGAACACTGCGTCTACTCCTTTCCAGCAAGCAAGTGGCTATGGGCAGCACGGCTACGGAGCAGGTATGCTTACCACTGCGCTTTTCATGTGAGCGTCTGCAGAGCTGCTTGCACACTGTAACACCTTGTCTTGTACACACCAGCAGGCTATGATGACTTAACGCAGGGAACGGCAGCTGGAGATTACAGCAAAGGAGCCTACAGTGGGTCATCTCAAGCACAAAACAAATCTGCTGGCACTGGACCTGGGAAAGGTAACACATGAGACTTGAGGTTGCTCTTGAGTGGGATTTAATAGGGCAGACTCCCAGTATTGCCAGTGCTGTGCAGTCAGCACAGCAGCCAGCTCTAAACAGGGTCACGATCCAAGCTGTTTCTCCATCTCCCGTATACAAAATGCTTTTTTAATGGCCCAACTGTTCCTTCTAAACCTCATGGCTGAACTTTGCATAAGGATTTGTGTGGCTGATGCAGAGCTTTGTCCATGGTTGTACGTGGGAGCAGTGGTGAGCTATTTTCTTCTGCCAGAGTTTTTTTTCGCTAAAGAGTAGTGGTCCCGCAGCAGTGCCATGTATTTGAAGCCCAAGCAGTTGGATGCTGCTGCTGAAATGGTCCTCTGCCAAATGAAGACTAGATTTTGAGTTTCTTGGTAGGCACCTGAGATAGCCCTCTGTTAGGAGCGAGCAGGGCAGTTTGCACATCTCTGGGCTGTTGTTGCAGCTGCTGTCCATACACCCTGTAACTCATTGCATTGTTTCATGCCTGGAAATGTTTCCTTTGTGACTGTAAAGGCTGAAGAATTTATACAGCTGATATGAAAGCTTTATTCTGCACATGCTGGTTAGACCTGAGAAATGTATACTGAACTGCTTAGCACTAACTAGTTCATCCTGGGGCTTAAGCAAATACCAAGCATTTGCTGTGCATTTGAAACACCAAGTGGACTGTCTTCAGCCAAGAGCTGATCACACACTCCTCTGTGGAGGAGCAATCCAAAAAAGAGAATGTCCTAGGAAGGGTACAGCCTTAGAGCAGTGCACACCCTCTGAGTCCACTCCTCTGATTTACTGTCCAAAGGAACTGCAGGTTTTATTCTGATCCAAGTGAAATTAGAGCCAGTCTGTATGAGACTGTGACGAAGTGGCTGGTTTGAGAGTCGCCTCGCTGGTGAGTGAGTCTTTCTGAGCCTGTTGTGGCATCAGCTGGTGCAGGTGGAAGCCACCCTGAATCAGTGATACCCATTCCCTTGGGGCAAAGAGCAGCACCCTTCTGCAGCACATGAAAGGACAAGGGCTCAAATGTGTACCAGATGCTGTGTCTCATTGCTCAGCTCACTACTGGAAAGCTCTTGAATGCTGCAGTAGAGCCAAATACATCTCTAATCCTAGGGGAAAGCTGGCTTTTTGCGAACTTAAATGAGTGTTTGATGCAGCCAGCTGCTGCCTGGTGAAGAGCATTTGAAGCCAAGCAGTAACTGCTGGGTCGTGGACATGGGTGATTTATCCCAGTGGGCTGGTTTCCCGCTTTGTAGCAGGAGCAGGGAATCAAGCCCTTTCTTCTGTTCCCGTGTGGGGTGCTGTGGGTCTGAGAGTGATGAGAACTCCGCCCGGCTGGCTGGCAGCAGGGTGTGTGGTGGTTGACTTTCTCATTGTCAGCGACTTTTTTTTATTTTCCAGGTGTTTCTGTGACCTCAAGTAACACAGGTGTGCCTGATATCAGTGGCTCAGTCTATAACAAGACTCAGGTGAGCCATGCTGGACCCTCCTCCCTTGTGGCCCGAGGCCAGGCTGATGGCTGTCCCCATGGAGTACTGGCGGCTGGGGCCATTCCCAGGCTGGTCAGTCTCAGGGTCAGCAGGCTGAGGCTGGCTCTGCTGTTGGAGAGGAGGCTTGCCCTCTGTCCCACCACTTCTGCCGTGGCAGCTCCTGACGGCATCTGCTGGCATAGGCGCAGCGCTCTACGCTGCCACACGCTGCCCCAAGTGTGTCCTGGATGCAAATGAGGTGTGATGGCGTGAGTGCTTTTTGTAAAAATAGCCCCCAAAGCAGGGAGACCATTCAGTAGTGCGCACCCCTAACACCCACGGGTCCCTGTCCCACGCTCTCCTGTGGCTGTTGCTCAGTGTACAGCTTCCCAGGGAAAGCAGAAAGTGCTTTGACAGCTTGTGGTGTGCAGCAAGCTTCTATCCAGCTCTTCTTTTCCTAGCCTTGCCCCCTCAGCTGGGTGAATCAGTGTCTGGCTGTGATCCATGCTTACAGGTAGGAGGCCAGCTCTCAGCTACACCCTTAGTGTTAGGGGTCAAGCTTTGGCCATGGGGAGGAAAATCTTACTGCAAGTTGTCCTTGCATTTTTGTTGGGCTGCCCTTGGTAAGTCGAGTAATTCCAGGCTGAGCCCCCACAATGTGTGAAGGACTGATTGCAGGCAGCTGCTGCCATCCGATGTCCCACTAAGTAAAAAGAGGTCAGGGGAAAAAAAGGAACACAGTACCCATGGAAATACAAAGAAAATAAAACGTCAGAAGCATTAGCGCAGAAATATGGGTGAGAACAGCAGGCAAAACTCATCTGCTGAAGTGCTCTCAGGTATTCAGTGTGACTTGGCTTGCTCATGGGGTTGGTGAAAGGTTCAGGTGATCTGTGTTTGGGCCACTCTTGTTCTTGTCTGGTCACTGTGGGGCTGCTCACACCAGTCTCTGACGCTGTCCCCTCACCTCCCGTGCAGACATTTGACAAGCAGGGATTCCACGCTGGCACGCCGCCTCCTTTCAGCCTACCCTCTGCTCTCGGATCGACTGGGCCCCTGAACCCTGGTGCTGCCCCAGGTTATGCTCCAGCCCCCTTTCTCCATATCCTGCCTGCACATCAGCAGCCTCATTCCCAGATGCTGCATCACCATCTTCAGCAAGATGGGCAGGTGAGTTGGCCCCTTCTGCCTCTGCCACGTGCCTGAGGGCACATTGCTCCCACCTGCGTCCCAGCAGGGTCTTGGGGGTTTATTGCTTCCTTCTGCTTTTTGCTTTGGGAAAAGGGCCTTGACATTGACTGCAGACTCACAGACTTGATGCCGTTGACCAGCTTAGGGAGGGAACCTCATGAAGTTCAGCAAGAGGAAGTGCAAAGTCCTGCCTCTGCGGAGAAACATCCACACACGCCAATATATGCTGGGGGCCAGAGCAGCTTGGCAGACCAGGCCCTGGTGGACACCAAGTTGACCACGAGCCAATATGTCCTTCCCACAAAGAAAGCCAACAATATCCTGGGCTGCATTAGGCAAAGTACTGCCAGCAGGTCCAGTGAGGAGATCCTTCTGCTCTGCCCAGTGCTGGTGAGGCCACTGCTGGAGTGCCGTGTCCAGTTCTGGGCTCCCCAGTACAAGAGAGACAGAGACATACTGAAGAGTCCCAACAAAGGGCCACAAGGATGATGAAGGGACTGGAGCACTTCGTATGAGGAAAGGCTGAAAGAGCTGGGACAGTTCAGCGTGGAGAAGAGAAGGCTCAGGGGGGATCTCATGGATGTGTATGAATGTGTGAAGGGAAGGGTGTAAAGGGGACAGAGCCCAGCTGTTTTTGATCGTGCCCAGTGACAGGACAGGGGCAATGGGCACAAACTGAAACACAGGAGGTTCCCTCTGAACATCAGGGAACGCTTTCTTACTGGGATGGTGACCAAACACAGGCACAGGTTGCCCAGGGAGCCTGTGGAGTCTCTGTCCTTGGAGCGATCTGGACATGGTCCTGAGCAACCGGCTCTAGGTGACCCTGCCTGGGCTGAGGGGTTGAACAGGATACCTCGAGAGGTCCCTGCCAGCCTCAGCCTCCCTGTTACTGTGTGAAGAGGCCATCTGGATGCGGGGTGTGGAGAGGGGCAGGCAGTTGTGAAGCCGAGGCAGGCACTGCTGTCCCCTGGCTGCGGCAGGAAGGCAGGACGTGAGCATTCATACAGTAACTCTGGGGGAAAAATCAAGCACCCCCTTGCAGGTTGCATGTCGGCGCCAATTTCTGATTTGGTTTCACCAACCCATGCGTTTCCTTTCCTCAATATCAATGTTCCCTGAAAATACAGAGTGTTCTGCCTTAGAGTCCAGAAATAGGGAAGGAGTTCTCTCTCCACGTGTGTGACCTTGGCTGGTGCAGCACCTCCGTTCACCTTGAGAGCTCTTTGCTGTCCACAGCCCTGCTCCTCTGCTTTGTGCTTGAACCTGTCTCGGGTGGGCAGGCAGTGGGGTGGTGCATCCCCTCACTCCTGCTTTGTGTCTCTGTGGACGTATGTCCTGGATTGCGAGACGCAGAGATGTTGCAGAGCAGAAACGGATCCATTTGGGGGGAGCATCGCTATGTTGGTGGGTGTCAGGGCTGTCCCCGGGTGCAGCAGCTCTTTCAGTGATGTTTGGGTGGGCTCGTCTTCCTGGGAGCGCTGATGCCCATGTCTCCTTCCTTTCTGAATTCCAGGGTGGATCTGGCCAACGCAACCAACCCAGCACCATACAGCAAAAGTCTCAGGCTACCAAAACCGCCTATGGCACTTCTCCATACTGGACAAACTAAATCTGAAACCGGGGAAGGGGGAGAGAATGAAAGGAGAGAAGGAGAAAAAAAAACAAAAACAAAAAACAAAAGAAAAGATAAAAAGAAAAAAAATCCAAAGCCCATTCCTGGAATTATTAGGAGAAGTAACTGCTCAGCCAAACGTCTGCGCGGGGAGAACTGCAGCCAGCCAGCCATCCTCTGTGTGACTCGCCCGCTTCCTCTTTGAGTTGCTGTTGTATGTAATATATTTATGTATGTATTTGTAAATGTAATAGAGCCTAAATGTGGTTTTCTGCATCTTGCAGCCTGTTTTATTTTCTTTGTAGGAAAACTAATTATTCATTTCCCATCTGCACCAGGGCATCCTTCCTTGTTTTTTTTAAGCTCTATGGGCTTTATAACTGTCAAAGACAAACTGCGCCATTTTTTTGGAGCTGGAGCCCATTTATTTAATGCAGTTCTAAATTCAAACAAATAAGGAGGCCTGCCCCCCCCCAAAAAAAAAAAAATGAGGATCTGTCCTGTTGGTTTGACTTCTGCTCCCAGCCCCCAATATAGCTGTTAAAGAGGAAAAAAGGAAGAAAGAAAAAAAAATGTTTTGTGGGCTTTTGCCTTTCTTTCGTCTCCCCGCCCCCCCTCTTGCTGTGGAAGATGAACTTTCATGGGCAGTTTGGTCACTGTGGCCCTGAGCTGCAGCCTCACCTTCTTATTTTTCAATTTTGGAATAACAATAAAAGACAGGGTTTTCTTTTTTGTTTGTGGGGGGTTTTTTTTGTTGTTTCTCTAGCAAGAGACTTCAGATGGCTCAGTGTGTCCTGGAACCTCCTTTGCATCATTAGAGGCAAAAACTATGTAGCCGTTTCTTAAATAAAAGTATAAGCTGTGTCTTGTACCTCTTTTTGCCCTGAGCCACCCTGCCCAGGAAAGCCAGAGCTACTGGATGGAAACTTCACCTGTCCCTCCCCACTTTTTTTAAAACAAAGACTCTGGAGGGAACTCCTGGTCCTTCTTGTCCTGCACCAGTGCGGTGAATGTTTTAGGAGTTTCATTTCTTTTTAGCCCTTCCTCCACGTAATAAAGATCTGAGCATATCACTGGTGTTTGTCTGCATTTTCAAAAGCTCCGGGAGCAGTTTTGCTTTTACAGCCTGTCCCTTTCCCCCTGCTTTTGCAACAAAAGCTGAGCTGGGAGGGTAAATGCAGCAGCTGGGTCTGCAGGGGATGCCAAACACCATGGCAAAGGTGAGTGCCCCTTGGTGCGGAGAGCTCACAGGCACCTGCAGCTGGGATGGGATTCAGGGATGCACCCTGACTCCTACCATAAGCATCATGGCTCTGCCTTTGGTGTCCTCTGGCATTGTGCTCTGTCCAAGTCCCTCTGGAGCAGCTGGGAGAGGTCAGGTGTGAGCTCCTGCCCCAGGCTCATCCTGCTGAGCATCCTGGCACCTCACACCACAGTAGGTGGGTAAATGTGAAGCCCTATCTATCCATGCAGCAAGTGAGGGGCTTTATTTGCACTTCCCAATTCTGTTTTGAGACCCATGAGGAAAGAAAAAAAATGTTTCTAGCATGAGAAGTGCTTTTCTTAGCGTCACACTTCCACCAGCCCTCGGGCCCTGTGGGATGCAGTTGGCTTGGAAGCAGCCAGCCCTCCCCCTGCCTCTGAGCAGCACTGGCATACCTCTGCCCCAGCTCAGCTTTTGATGCTGGTCGAACTTCAGCAGCTGCTGCAAGCCCTTGGGCAGCTGCTGTCCCACTGCCACCGGCTTCAAATGTCAAGGAGGGCAAAAAATGTTTCTGCAGGCTGGGAACTTGCTGGCAGCCTGTGCGGGGGCTGCACCAGTGCCTGAGTGTGTGGGCTTACAGCAGTGGCGCCTCATTTACCCATGGTCAGAGCTGCTGCCTCCAGGAGCTGTTCTTGGAAAACAAACTTCCATCCTCAGCCATGGCTCTGGGCATGGAAGAGCAGCGCTTCCAGGCCTGGAGGTCATGGGCTGTGTTGCCCTCTGGCACCCTCCTCTTTCTTCCACAGCACAAGGCAGCAAAGGCAACTCCAGCACCTGCCCCCTGCTCTGGGGTCCTGCCCGCAGGAGGCACAGTGCAGTCAGCCCCACACAGGCCCCCATCTGCTCCAGGTGAGACTGAACAGGAGGGTTCCCCATCTCCTGACATGCGTGGTTCCAGCAGGCTCTTCTGCAGCACTTTCCTCTCTAATCCCATTCCCCAGGCTGATGGTAGAGCCAGTGTTGCTCAGCCACTCTTGCCCATCAAGGAAAGGGTCAAAAAAAAAAAAAAAAAAA
>VZSC01016381.1:16358-27986 GCA_013398225.1 Steatornis caripensis
AAAAAAAAAAAAACAAACAAAAAAAAAACCCCCAAATACCTGAGCAAGTGGCAGCCAGGTTTACCCAGTGCAGGGCAGGCTGGAGAGCCAGACCTGCCTTTGGTACCACAGCTGCTGCTGTATGAAGACGGTACTGGCAGCTCTGGACAGCCTGGTGCTGTAGGAGCCAGGCAGAAGATACATGCAAGCCTGACCCAAGTCAGGCCCAGACTGCACCACCCCCCCCATCCCATTTACCAATATGGTGGCTCTTGGGGGAAGGCAGCTCTCAAGTCCCATCACCATTCCACCAGCACAGCTGCGAAGCAGCAGCATTCAAGCCCCAACCACATTTGACTCCGCAGGTGCAGTGCTGCAAACGCCAAGTGCAGCTCCTGTATGCTTGTCCTGCTAATTTTAGCTTAACTGCAGCAGCAAGGCACTGCAGAAACAAACTTCTCCAGGCTTGAGCTTGCAGGGAGCAGCACGGGCCAGGCATGGCAAGCGCCCTGAAGGGCTGGCAGTAACAACCTCAGTGCCTCTGCCAGCCTTCTCCATGAGCTCAAAGCCCTGGCCCCAGCACACACGCTGCCCCATGGCCTTGGCTGACCCTTTCAGGCACGCTGTGCTTCTGCCCCATCGGGGACCCAGCCACCAGCAGCACCCCAGGCCCCTGGCAGCAGCAGCTCTGCCCCAAGTCCTGCATCCCTGCTGCAGTCATGAGACTGTGAACCATCTTCACACTCGTCTCCCTCTTCCTGACTTAGGAAGACTAAATGGAACAGCAAAGCCCAAGGCCTTTTGCCAAAATACTTCTATAATCCATTCATTCTTCAGTCTTGGGTTCAGACAGGCAGCTGTCACACAGCAGCTTTATTTTCCAATAACCTTATTTATGCATAGGCATTGATAGTGGAGCAGCACTGACCTTGTGAATAGCTGTTACGCAGTTTTCAATAATCCATGCAAGTAAACCAGCTCAATTAACAGGGAAGTAACAGTACAGGGATATTTTCATTTCACATTTTTATTAGTAGACAGATGTGCAGAAAAGACAAAATATAACTACTGAAGGGGAAGACAACACAAAAATGCATCAGTTAATTCTTTCTGGTAAATTATACTGAAGAAAAAAAGGAAAACATCTGGGATTTCAGCTAAGAAAACTACTAAGAAATCTAGTGTACCCTGCTGGTTTCAGAATGGTTGAAAACTGCATTTGAAGGGGCGCGTAGTTGCAAATGTAAACGCTAACATTGGCTGAGACAGGAGAAAAGGGTTAAGAAAAAAAACCCAGAATACACAGATCAGGTAAACATTTTTCCGCAACTTCTTAAATAGCATCAAAAAAAAAAGAAAAAAACCCTCATACTTCAGTTTGTATCTCAAAAAAAGGAAACCAGCAAGTCAACAAGCAATGACACTGCACAGGACAGCAAGGCAGAGAAATTAGTCTGGTTAATGCAGGAGCTCTCAAAATAGGGTGCTTTTTGTCTTTAGAAAAGGGTAACAAACAGAAGAGTCATGGTAACGCATCTTACAACACCAAGCTTGAAAATACAAGTCACTGGAGAGTATACAGTGAAGACGGTCAAAAGGACAAGGGAAATCCTGAAAGATGCAGTATGCTCATTTCAAACCAAGTCATCATCAGCACAGCCAGCGTTGCCACACTCTGCTCCTCCACCCCCCAACAGCCCCCTGAAAGCCAGAGGTTGGCATCCCTGTCCCAGGGCAGCCTCAAGAGCAGCCTGCAGCCAGGAGGCCCTGGGACCCATTTGCCAACACCAGCACCGCCCTCGCAGGGCTGGAGTGAGCCTGGGGGGGTGCCCCACACCATCACTAGATGCAGGGGAGCCCTGCTGCTGGCTCCAAAAAGCACCAGGGGCTGAGTCAGTCCTCCTGGAAGGACGAGCTGAAGCAGCCCACAGTGGGATGCTCCAGGAGGGGTCCAGCTGCCTCCCCACGTAACACGCCAGCTGGAGGGCAGACCCTCACAGGGAGCACTGCGGGGCACGATGTCACCACCTGGGCTGCCTTTATGCCGCAGGGGCAGAGGGATGCACCACCAGCACACCCTGCGGCAGAGGAGCAGGGACTGTCCTGGCTGCAGGAAATCTCAGCCAAGCAACATTCTGAACACACACCTGCCTTGCTCACTTCAAGTGGAGCCCCCAGCCTTCCTCCCCTCCCCTCCCCTCCCCTCCCTCCAGGCAGCACGCTTTGAGCTTGCTTGCTCTCATCCCGCTCCTCGTCCCAGGACACAGTCACCGAGCTAATCGTAGAACAAGGTTTACTCCCACCAAAGCACCCCTCGAGGGACTACAGCTGGTGACGTACCATTGAAAACCCTGAGATATATGAAAGGGAGGCATAAACAACTGCCCAAGCATGCAGCTCTTACCAGGGTAACAGCCTGTGTACCTGTGGGAATGGAGGGTCTCACCTAAGCAGGGCCAGCACCTCAGATCTGCTCCTGGAGGTGCCAGGGCTCAGTGCAGCAGGGCAGGGCTGGCTGCTGATCAAGGGATCATGCGAAAGGTGGATTCAGGCCATTGCACCACAGCCGAACAAGAAGAGGACACTGCAACGGGGCAAGGACCGAGGAAGAGGGCTCTGCAGAGACTAGCATGCAGGATCCCCCGCTGCCCACGAGGGAAGGCCCTAAGCTCTGCCAAAAGCTCCCCAAAACATGCAGGAGGCCGAGCTGAGTACACCAGCTGAACCATGCTGCCAAATAGCCTGTCAAACCCTGCCCCCGGCCTCTTCTCTTTCAGCCTGAAAGCAGCACGCACCCCTGTCCTGTGGGGCTGCACACGCTCACCTGTACCCTGGGCAGGCAGGCAGCGCAGTGCCCGGCACACACTGTATGCTCCAGCCATGGCAGCCGCCACGGGCACAGGGACAGCCTGGGCATCCCAGGCAGGCACCAACGAGAGCTTTGACTTGGGCTGACCCTGCAAAGCCGCATTTACCAACACATGACCTACACAAGCAACAGAAAGAAGGCTCAGGCCAGCACTGGACTTGGGCTGCAGGAAACAAGGGCTGCTAGCGAGCACTGGGGCAGGAGGCTATCGGTCTCTCCCACTGCCAAAAACAAGTTTGGGATGAACACTGGCTGGCTGGGCAGCGTGACGCACATCTGTGCTCCTCCTTCCAGAGAGGGGCAGCTGGTAGCAGATCTCAGCAGCACGGCTAAAACTAAACTTCTTCAAACCCAAGCTAGTCTGAAAAAACAAAATAAATAGCAACCCAGGGCTCAGTTGTACAGACGTGAAGTGTTAAGTGTTTATTTTAGGGTTTATATCACAAGCCTTTTTCAGAGACAAAGCTGATTGTGCCCTCTGGGGCTCCAGGGGCCAGCTATTTCCTATCTTGAGCAGGCTGAAAAGGAATACTGTACCTTTCAGTAACACCCCATCAAGCTCAACACACAGTAGCTTTACACTCTCCGCCCCACACCTTATAAAGGAAAAGCCACCACCACAAGGCTAAACAAATGTACACACGCTATTATTGTAAATGGAGCAGCTAAACCTTGGCAATTTGCTTTGTGTGGATTTTTTTTTCTTCCCAGTAAATGCAGCACTTGAGCTCCTGAAAACCCAGCTTCCAATGGGTTTGTTCCAGCTTTAAATACATTAAACATCTCAATGCAAGACTGTATTTAATTCAAGAATCTAAACGCGAGCAAACCTGTTTCGCTGTGAGCGTTTCGTAGAGAAGTGAAAAGGGGAGTTTCTTTTTTAAAAAGAAATAATACAGTGATGAAAGGGTTAAGAATGCAAGAATTCAGACATTCTGTGGAGGGTCTCTAAGAGGTCCATAAAAAAGGAGCAAACAGATCCATACAACAGGAGACAGCAGGAGACAAAAGTTTTTTTTTGATCCCCCCCCCCCACTTTTTTGCTGGACTGCTGCTAGGTTACCGCTGCTCCCTTCTGGCCTGAGTCGGCAGGGCAGTACAGGGGCATAGAGGGAACAGGTCACGACTCCTCGTTGCCAGAATCGTCATCATCGTAACAGTCGGCATCCTCCTCCTCCTCATCTTCGTCGTCAATGTCGTCATCATACAAGTCGTCGTAAAGCAAATCTGAACTGTTGTCATTGGAAGGCACTTTAGTTTTGATGCAGTACTCTGCCAGCGTAGTGGGAACCTTCACGCCATCCTTCTCTGCCTCGGCTTTAGTAGCCAAAACCTGTTTCCTGCGGGGAGGAGGACACAGCACCGTGAGCAAGACCGTGCGTCTGGGGCAGCATGGCCCAACTCCCCAGCTCCCGGCCAGCCCCAGCCCAGCCCTCCTGGCAGCTCAAAGTCAGCAGAGCTGACGTTTGGCTGAAGCACCAGAAGCAGCACTGGAACCAGATTCAGTTCCTGCAGCCCCGGGCTTGGGACCGCTCCAAAGGTGTTCGCAGCACGCATGCTCTCAGCAAAATATGAAATCCATTATTCAACAGGACTCCACATTAGAGATCTGCCAGAGCTCAGAGCAAATTTCATTACATTTGCTACAGAAGAGGTGGTCAGGGATTTTATAAGATGACTTCATGACTCCACTACTGATGACCCCATACCCCAGCATGCTCAAAATTGCAATTCCCTCAAGCATTTGGCAGCTCTGAGCTCCTGCTGGAGGGTAAGAGCAGACGGAGCACATGGCTGCACCCTGAGACACAGACATAACCCCAGCACCGCCTGGGGCTGGCAGCAGACAAGGGCTTCCCAACATCCCAGGACAGGCTCTGGCTGCTCCCTCCCAGCAGCACAGCGGCTGTGGACTGTTGCTTGCCCGTGCTGCCTCCTAGCAGGGAGAGGAACAGATGGCAGCCTGTCCTTTCACCCCTAGTCTGCCGTCCTCTGTTCCCAGAGCACATCCAGCATCGCTGAAGCCAAGGGAGCTGGAGGGGACTTCGATAACCTCCCAGCGAGGCTCTTCACACAGACCAACTGCCCTGCGTAGCTCCAACAAGGGGTATGCCCAATACACCCAGCTAGCATCAACGCAGATGTGGTCTTGCCCCAGGAAAGCACAACAGCAGGCCTGCTACAGCATGGGTTGCCCATCTGCTTCTCTACAGCAACCCTGCCTCAAGTTTACATCACCTCCCTACAGCACTTGATGAACCATGAACGTCTCGGCAAAGGACAGTCAAGACTGAACAGTGCTTCCAGCTAATCAAACCCTGCTTTGCAAGCGCTTGCCAAATCCCACTGATATTCCTTCAAATTGGAGGGACAAGATTATGATTCATGAGTGCATTGAGCACAGAATTAGTAGGATGCAGTCAGTTTGAATCACATCCCAGGCAGTGCTCAAAGGCAAGCGGGGACTTTGACTGGGGTTTACTAGCAGCCAATAGGTTTTGCAGAGCATCATGCCAGATTAGTCTGAAAAAAGAACAATTTAAAGACAGATCAGCCCAGTCCTCCTGCTCCCAAAGTCTGCACTGCTTCTGAACACTGAAAATCCTAGAGGGACTATAAGTCTGGGCTTGGAATATGATGGTAAAATTAGTTTCCAAACAAGCAACCACAGCGAGAGGCTGGTTTCAGCAAATTTTGCAAGCAGTCGGTTTTAACAGGATTCAAAGCAGGAGGCGGGTAGTGCGGCACTACACATGACAAAGCTTACCTTATGATTTCAGCGTACTCCTTGTCTTTTCCTTTACTGTCCCTCCACTTCCTGAACATGACTGATGCATCCACGTTGGCAGGAGAGAATGTGTTGGGCTCATTAAGCAAAGAGATTACACTCAGTAAGATAGTCCTGAAAAAGGTAACCACAACAGCAGAGTCAGAGCTAACACATTCATAGATTCTGGATGTCGATGACTTCTTTAGGTGAAGCATCAGAAACTTGTTTGAAGTCAAAACTTAAACTAAGGATAATACCTGAAGTGAGAGCAGATATTTACAAACTTCAGACCCTGGCCATCAGCACAGGGAAGGTGACAAAATACAAACCTCAAGGATCTCATGTGACTACAGACCATCACATCTGTGCACGCACGTGTGATGGAGCAGCAGGCAAAAGCCAGGTTCAGACCAGAATTCAGCTTGCCCACACCACCCATGGATGGTGCAGGGCTGGAAATCTGCTGGGCGAGCCTGTTTGACATTCAGCCTCCCAGGCTCTTTGCCTGCACTGGGTAGCGAGGAGGACCGCTAAGACCCAAGGCCGTCAGCTAAGGCTGCGCTGCTTTCCCTGCCCCATGGGGTGTTAAGAGGTTGAAGCTGTGCGCAGGTCTTACCTCTCTCAGCCCCCGCACCACTAAAGCTGCTGTAGCAGCACTCCAGCACAGCGAGGCAAAGACAGCGCAGATGTTTTTCAATACTCAGGCAAGCTGCCGAGGGCCCGACACGATTTGGCTGCTGGTACTCGGCAAAGCCAGCATGAGCCAGCCACATAACCCCCAGCAGCAGCACAGAGGTAGCTGCCCTGCTCTGCTGGCACTTACCAGAGGCAAACACCACCTCCTTCACCAGACCCTTCTCCTGCATTTCCTACAACCCTTTGTGCTTCAGAGATTCAGCCCTTCGCTCCTCACACAGTGCCACAACCGGCAAAAATCCCAACAGCGAGTCCCATCAGGCAGCTCTACACACCCAGCCACCTGGCTGTAGCTACCACCGCAATACCTTCACATGTCCAGGGCGGTCATGCTGGCAACAGCTTTGGATTTAAACAAAAAGGAAAAACAAGAGACAAGGACTAAGTCCTGAAATACAGCAGTACATAGCAACTGCTTTGCAGAACTTGATTAAAGGAGACTACAGCCCCAGCTGTATTTGCATTGATGTAGGGGCACACTGAGAGCAGCACATGTTGAGTACATCTCCCAGATCATATATCTGGGATACAGTTCCAGGAAATGCTTGGTCATGTGATGCTGAGTTTCTTGAAAGCTTTTGAAACTAAACACTTGTGTCTGGCCAGACTGTTCAGCACAGCTATCAGGAGAGTCTTACCCAATTTATTTTCCAAATGATACAATTCAGTAGGAAAAGAGGACAGCAGCTCTGGAAAAAATTGCCTGGTCAGACTGGAATGATAGGCAGAAAAGAGACAGTCTTCTACATCTCAAGAACTCGTTTAAAAGCCTTTGATTCTCAGCAAACAGGCTCTAAAGCCAGCATATCAGCTCTAGCATCACTACAGTAACTCTACCGTTGAGCAAGGAAAGTCTAGGGAAGGCCAACGACAGGAATTGTCTGGACTTAGCACCTGCTCTACCACACTTCCATCAACAAAGTGAGGAGAAGCCCATTTCCATTGTGGTGCCCCAGACTCCAAAGTCACTGCAAAGCTACTTAAATACATCAAGGCAACTGTCTTTTGGAGGGGAGGCTCTCTGCACTCTTCTTTCCCAACCAGCGCTTTGCATCAGCTCCGTCACTGCTGATACCCTAGCAGCTAGACAGTCTGCTCCGACTCAAACCCTGCTACTGTGAGCAAGGTACAGTAACAGGAAGGGATCCTAGCACATGGGACCTGACAGGATGAAAATCACAAAAAAAGTTCAACCACGTGGGGCTGAAAACATCCTCAGCATCAGATATGAGCTGCACTGGAGGACTGGATATGCACTGGCTCCCTGCAATATCCTCAGGGATCTGTTTTTCTCAGGCAAGGTTGTTCTGGCATGTTGCTTCATGCAAGTTGACTACATCAAGAGTGAGGATTTCAAGCCCGCCTTCTGCTTTCTTACACCCCATTCTGGGGAACAGTGAGCTGTTTTAAGTGTTTACAGCGCTGTTGCCTTCAGAGCAAGTCCCTCTATACCCCTGTAGCGGCAGGGCAGAGCAGCCAGCAGAGGCTCAAGGGAACAGACTCGCTAAGTACCTTTTTATCCTCATGTATCAACAGAAGGCTCAGATACAGACAAATCTCATCCAAAACAAGACATTATGTAGACTGGCTAGGGCTCATAACTAGCACATCCTGTTATATGCCTTGTTGAAAAAGGGGTTGGAGTTTTTTTGTTCCACCTACCCACACTCTCAGAGCCACCTTTAGAGGTAAGTATAGGTTTGTCCTAGCACATTTTTGCTGTCCACGTTTTGGCTTAGGCTGTTCAGGGGGGTTGGAATAGATGATCTCCAGGGGCCCCTTCCAACCCCTACCATCCTGTGATTCTGTGACAGTCATCTTAGTGCACTGAGCTGGCTGCAGAAACCATCCAGACTTTAGTCAGCCAAAAAAGTCAACAAAAACGGGCATCCTCAGGAAACAAAGCAATAATGAGACAGGGCATCACCTACCTTCACAAGAGACTGATGTTCCAACATCCTGAATATTGTGCTCAGTTCTGGCCTGCACACCTCAAATGACAGAGGAGACATGGAGAAGGGCAACTAAAATGATCAAAGAGCCTCAACTAAGCCCTGCCACCAGTTCCTCAGCTTTACGGGACTCAGGACACAAGAAAAGCAGCATTCTCTGCCAAACAGATCACAGCTGCATTCCTTCACATCTTGCTGGATGTTTGGCATATTTCCTTATGACTGCCTCATCTAGCTGTTAGTGATGGGAAAGCCCATATTGACTGTGTTTAAAAAAAATTAATGAGCACGCTTGACACAGAGGTGAAAGCATAGATGCTCTCGAAGTTGAAAAATGACATTTCCCTGCTCCAGACCCTTCAACTGCAGTTATCTGTAGTAAACAGTCAATACTCAGCAGGATTTATAAGGTTCAGCAGCTGAATAGAAGCCCTAGGTTTCACACACAGCTCATTACAAGCATGCTGCCCTCCCATACCTTCAGCCCTGCTGCCTCCCGTCAGATGCTCTGCAGCCTTGCAAAGCCAGATGGGTCCCCAGCAGGACACATTCCTATCAGCACTTAGCCCAACGGGTGATTCCGGTGGCAGGCTAGCAGTTAAGGCCAAGTTTTATTTCTATCTGCTGATACAGCTGAGGAACGTTTTCTCCCCAAACGTCACCCTTAAGCCCAACATGTTCCAAGGGAGCAAGCACCAAAAACTGCACCATAGTAAGGAGGAGCAGAAATCAGAACTAGCACAATGAGAAGTTTCACATCAGTCTTTAGGGTTGTGTATAATGAAATACTCAAAACGTGTGTGCGATATAAGTAATTAATGCCCAAAACTGTTTCCTATGAGTTGAGGCTTGTCACCTAGTCAGTTCTATATTGGCAGTGTCTTGTAATAAGAATGAAATTCAGCTGGTGTTTTCTTCAAAAAAACCACCCAGGTTAGCCTTGAATGGTATTAGTAATCCTGGTACTTAGTAATCCTGTGTTTTTTTGGCAGAAAGAAGACTACTTGGCTAACGCTCAAGATACCATGCTGCAGGACAGGAGACAGACTGATACTGGAAGGCAAACAGTAGGCAGGATTATGCACAAAGTTACTCCTACTGGGCCTGAACACTCAAAAATGTTCTTTTCCATTAGTGTTATCTTGGAGGAGTTTGAAAAACCTAAGCGTAGGATAACATGGACTGGGAAAGGCTAGAACATTTGAGATAATTGGCTTTAAAAGCATAAAACCCTGTGAACATGACAGAAGGCTGGCTCCATGTTACCCCAACATCAGGGTGCAGAGCACTCCAGTATCTTCAGACAGCTTGGTAAGTCTGGTTCCCGCTCGATTCAAGCCCTGAAGTCCCCAACATCTTACATGCCCTTCCAAATCTGTCCCAACACAGGCCTTGGTCTTAGAGAGAGACAACAGGCCTTCTGGGGTCACCGTCGTACATCAGCTCACAATTACCTGACATTTTGAGTAGGGTTCCACCTCTCAGATGGCAGCTCTCCACTTTGTGGGTCATCTACAGGCGGATGAAGAATTGAAATACATACGTCTCCATTCTGCAAGACAGAAACAAAAGCTGAGAATCACCTGGCTTGAGGCAGAGGTCTGACGACTCAACTCCACCACTCTGGCTATGTTCTGAGCAGTTTAACCTTGTTGATATCAACACCCCAAGTGCCTGTAAAAATATGCAAGAACTGGAAATGGTTGTCAGTTCTTCCAGGGTCTACTCTATTCATACATGCAAAAATTTCCCTTGCTAAACAGGGTTAGTCTGCAAATTAGTACAAAAAGATCTCGGGTCAAGAGGTTTAAAGAATGTAGCAAAGCAAGCAAAAATAGTAATAAAGTCACATAAAACTAAATTGGTCTCCAGACAGCAAGTACTGTCACAATGACAGAAACGAGCTTTAGTCACAGGAGACCCAAAGTAGGGTTAAAAAAATTCTTGGTTCCCAGTGGTGGCTGAGATCACTATAGGAATTTTTGAATTGAAGGGTTTAGCACTCTTGACTAGCTCAGGTATCAAAACAACGCTTCTCTGGGGACACAAGGAGGTCGAACAGATTGTGCGGAGCGGGCTCACACCGCTCCCCTAGGACACAGCTTTTTGAAATACCAGGTGAAAAAGCAGGAGATGCTCTCTGAAGGTTTCACTGAAAATCCCTTCCAGCACACAACAGGAAGAATACTTTGACAGCATATGGAAGCCATACAGCCACGTAATCCTCAATCTGTGTTTTATTCACCGGTGTTATAGCCAAATATAGATCTAAAAGCTCCATAATGCTTACCATTTTTAAATGCTTTAAGAAGCCTGTAAAACTAATTCTCCATCAGCAACAGCACTCTGACACTGTTACTCTGCAGGAGTGGGGTAGCGGTATTCACCACAGCTGATACTCTCCACTGAAGTTGACTCCAGGGACTTGTGGAGTCGCAGTGCCTTACTGCAGGATGGGGTGAAGGTACAGGTGGGGCCTGAGGCTGGCCAGCAAATGTTGGCCCCTCCAAGCCCTGCTGGCTCACTGCTCACTTGGATGACTTGCAAGTTCCTAGAGGCAGTGCCACACCTTCAGCTGGCACAGCCTCCACTGATGGGCCGCGCTCACGCTGTCCTTGTCACCCTGACCTAAGGCACAGGTTGACGACAGGAACAAGGAGCAGATGAGGATCTGTTCTGTTTGAGACTGCAGGCCAGCAGTTCCCCACACACCTGGTCTCAGCTACATCCAGAGGACCCTCCAACACTGCTTGACACACAGGAGCCAGAGCACAGAATGGTGCTGCTCACAGCAATAGCATCCGTGCGCCTTTGAGCCCAAGCCAGAGATCACAGCTACAGACAGCAGTGGCTCACCTGAAAAGCCTATCCTGGGTTCGGCTACAATAGAGTTAATTTTTCACCAGAAAGCTGGGAGGGGGATAGCCGACCCAAAGTAGCCAAGCAGGTATTCGATCCCACTGACATCCTGTACAGTGCAGTCCATAACTGGGGGGCTGGCCAGGCGAGGCGCAGGAAGCACGGTCGGGAAGGGCGCAGGGCAGCTCCACTTCCCGTTCCGGGTGGTGAGCAATTGTGCTGCGCATCACTTGTTTGTACTCTCTCGTCCTTTTTGGCGCCCAACGTGGGGCGGGAAAGGGTTGAGATAACGGCAGATCTGACCAGAGTGTGTTAAACCAAAAGTTGTGATACGGAGTTATTGTATTAGCTGAAGAGTTGCTGGTCAAAATAATACTTTATTTGTTCACATGGTGGTGGTCTGTAAATCCCTACCTGCACCATGTATTCCCCGTGGCGATGTTTATCACCTTGGGGAGAAAGACCAGGGCCATCAATCTGCTCTACTGGCTGATGTTGGCTTA
>VZSC01016383.1:0-70779 GCA_013398225.1 Steatornis caripensis
GGCTGCTCTCAATCCCTTCATCCCCCAGCCTGTACGGGTACTGGGGGTTGCCCTGACCCAGGTGCAGGACCTTGCACCTGGACTTATGAACCTCATGACGTTCACATGGGCCCACTTCTTGAGCTTGTCCAGATCCCTCTGGATGGCATCCCATCCTGCAGGCATGTCAACGGCACCACCAGCTTGGTGTCATCAAGCTGATGACTTAATCCCAATAGTTTACTAAAGCTAAGTTGCTTACAGTTACACTTTATGTTTTGCTAAGCTGCTGACAGTACTTTCTTGCATTGTTTTTAACATTACCCACATAACACAGCAAGGCTCATTAAAGCAGTTAATAATACTACTACATCTAAAAAACATGTGCACACCCCCCCCCACCTTGGTGAGGAAGCAGTGAAACACTTTCTGTTTACATTCTGCCTTGCTCTAAAAACTGATATTCACTCAGGAAGCTTGGAATTTTGTTGTTTCTCAGCACAGAGGAGCAGATACAGGATTTGAATCCTAAGCAGGGAAGGTGCAAAACAGCTGGGCAGTTGCTGCAATTCCCATGTCACGAGATTTTACCAGCCTGCTTGCCTTCATGTCCTGCCCACCCCCTTGCGGAGCAGCACACCGTGGTTTTTCCCTCCTGCAGCTCTCTCCCAGGTGTGCCCCTTGCTCTTTGCCCCAGGGTCACTGTGCTAGGAGCTCCAGGTCTTGCAGCTATTGCTGTATGAAATTGCCAGTGCCTGTGACTTGCTCTCTGTCAGGGTGAGAGCTGCAACCAGCGCACTCTTCCACAACAAGGAATTAAATTTATTTCCATGATGTTTTCTTTGGGTGGATGCTTCACAGAAGAGAAGAAGGGAAAACAACCCAAAAAAAGTGTATTTCCTCATGCCTCTTAGTTGAAAAAGCACCTTGCTGAGTTTTCCCTGACCAATTTTTCCTCCTCTCCTTTAGCCAGGTACTGTGTCAGTGCCTTATCCTGGTGCGTATGAACAGCTGCTAGGGCCCTGTGCCACACTTCCCCTCCAGCTAGCTCCAAGTCGTGCAAAAGGTCCCTGCGCTCTGCCAAGGTCAGAGTGGAAGACAGTGCTGTAGAGCGATGAGCACAGGCAGGGGATGTAGGGAGCAGCTGCCATTGCAAGGCTGGGTGCTCACCCTGCAACTCCAGCACAGTCCTGCACCCCTCTGCCTACCCAGGCGAGGTCCTATCATCGGCTGAGGAAGTGGGGCACGAGCAGTGGTGGCTGTTTGCAGGACTCCACCACAGACTGCTTTGGCTGAGGTGAGGATGCTATCACACCAGGACCACACTCATGGAAACACCAAGCACGCCCCTAACCCGTACAACCTGAGTAAACAACATCAAGCTCTCATTCTGCTGGCAGACCATGAACACCTCTCACTGGGCCTGCAGAACACCAGGAATGAAAACTGAAGTGTTTCATAGGCTGCATTTTATATAGTAGGCTTTTGTTCCTAGAGATCATGAGTGAAAGGTGCCACAGGAAGAACCAGAGAAGATGACAGCAGATGACAAGCCACAGAAATGTTCAGGTAGAGACGAACCAGGAGATATGAATCAAACTGGCTCACGTAAGCACACAGCAGCAAAATTAGATTAAAAAATCAGGTGTAGAGTGAACACAAATGGGTTGACAAACTAGCCACGCGCCTGCTTTTCAGTCCTGTCCTGGGACTGCTCTGCCCCACGCCTCTCTGCTACAGACCTGTGGTTTCCGCCTGCTGGGTGGGGAGCTCTGCATATTACTTCTTCTTCTGTTTTGCAGCCAAATATCAAAAACATGAGCAAGACATAGCCCTGCCTGGCTGTCTGTGAGTGTTTCTTATCATCTCGGGGCAGCTGGCGGCCGTTGCAGTCTGGGTCCCATCTCACCCTGCTTTTCCTGGGCTTGCTGCAAGCCCCTTCCTCCCTGCATCAGGCTCTGGGCCCTGCCCTTGGAAACCTCAGAGCATGGCTCTACCCGCTCCTCTGCCTCAGGAGCAAAGCACGACTGTAACGCAACATAGAAATGGCCCATACAAGAAAAAGCAAGATGTAGGTGCATTTACTTTTAAGGGAGGAGTCTCTGGCAGCCTAAGCAATGCTAGCAGGCTCCAGAAAGAGCTGTTTAAATTCGTGACATGTCAGCAGTGGTACTGTGGCAGCTAAAGAGTCTCTGACTCACCCTTCTTCATGTGCTAAGCACAAGATTTCAAGGCTTGCTGTAAGACAGGCCCTCAGCCTCCATGCAGGACTTGGGTCAGATGAGGCATCCACACAGTCAGCTGTGATCCTGTCCCCCACCACACATCCTGCCTACCTGCCCCCTAAACGTACCCACCATTCAAAACTTTCCTGCAGCTCCCTGATCAGAGAGTTGCTGGAAAAAAATCCACGTGTGGCCAGGGGGACTCTTCCTCTCAAGGGAGGCTCTTGTTTTCAGTTTCTGTCTTTGGCAGTCCTGGGTGACTTCTCCATGACTGGCTGCGGTCCGGGACCTTGCTGCTGCAAAGCAACAGCAGTGACTGCATGGTAGGCTCCACTGGTGAAAGCCTAGGAAGGCACAACAAGTCACACCATTTTACAGAAACTGCTGAGTTTGAATGCCTTTATATAATTATTGTGAACAATTCAGCAATTCACTTATCTTCTCTTTCTTTGATTTTTTTCTCATAAACTCATATATTCTCCCTATTCAATACTGTCAACTCTTCCTTTTGCAGGAAAACCCATTAGCTTGCTGTCTGCTAGCAGACACCACACCAAGTATGTAGCTAAGTACACAGAGATTTGGATTTTTAAAAGGCTCCCAGAAAAAAAACACATTAAAAGGCTTGCTCCTGAGAGATGCTGACTAACTCCATCTCTGAGCAATTTTAGGCTGTACTCAACCTCCTGGGATACCATGTCCATTAGCCCATGACCTTCTGTGTTAATAAACCTCAAATGATACACACCGATCAATATACGCCGAGGCAGACATCATCACCTTCTGTGTGCAAAGCACCATGTACCCTGTGCAATCTCTTTCCCTGAAACAAGTCAGCCCAACAGGCTGGCTATGGCTGATGCTCCCTTGGTCACTCCTCTGCCAAGCCATAATGCTCCCCTGGCTCTACCTGCCCGTGGCAAGCCCTGACCTCAGGTGGACAGCAGGTGTTTTGGTATCTTGGACGCATGAACATCCATGTGAAGCTGTGGGCCCAGCTTCAGTTTTGCAGATGTAAATCAAAAGTTCTTGTGTTACAGGCACAGGGGTTAGCCTTGAATTGGAAGTGGGACCAGGTGCAGCTGCTCTTCCTATGATTTAGATTGGCTTTCGCTCCAATAGTTAAATAAATACTCTTTTCAGTTGCATCACTGCCTGCAGGTGCTCCCGTTAGTTCAGTGACTTAGGTGTTACGCTAAGCTGAAGAAGAACATGATTTGACAGGGCACTGACGCTGCCCCGGGATTTCCCTGGGACACAGAGTTTACTTCCAGCAATAGACTCAAAGAGGCTCCATTCTTCTTTGCCTTACAAAAGCCACATGTGAATAGTTTGTTCTTTGCACAGCTCAAGAATACAGCACTTTTGGCAAATACTGCACAATATTACTGTGACAAGATTTCCAAGGAAAGCCCTTGCAGGGCTGATTTGTGTTGCTAAAGGGCAGAGAGTGAAAATGGAATTGCTGAAGGGTGCTCAGATGGAAAGCTGCTGTGTGAAACGGAGGCTCCTGCAGGGTGCTTTTGCTGTGGATTGTTTTTCTGCTTCAAAAGGTTTCTCAGTCCTCACAATCTAAGCAACGGAGCCATTGCAGCCCTAGAACAAACTCCTGTTTTTCTTACCCATGACATTACACAGGAATCTCCTCTCCTTGTCAGCCTCACTGCAGCCCCTGGGGCTTTGCAGAGGCAGGAGCCCACAAAGCTGTTCTCAGAGCCCTTCTCTGCCCAGCATCCTTTCTTATTTCTCCTTGATGTCCAGATGTGGTCTGCAGCTTGAATCAATACCATTTCAGAACCTTGCTCTGACACAGAAAACATGTGATGGTGCACAAGATGGCTGGGTTCACATGTGTAGTGTGGCTGCCATTTACACTAACTTGCAGGCATGGTGGCAGGTCACTTGACAGTATGTTAAAGACTAAGTGGTCTCAGTCAAGATCCCCTAAACCACATTTCCCTGCTTTCATCTTTCCTTCCTTCCCTAGAACCATTTTACTTCAAAGGCCCCCTGGCCTGGGGGACTGTTTTCCGTAACAGAAAGGACTTTTTGTAAAGCAGAGTTCAATCTCACACAGCGCAGGAGGCAGGAGGCAAAGCACACCATTGCTAGCAGAGCTGCGCCTGACTGGTGGCACAGCGCTGGGTACTAGTTCCCTTTCCACTTTTACTGTTTGCCTCATTGAATTCATACCTTTCCTGTGATGAATGGGATGTTGTGACATTCAGCTGCAGATCAGGAGAACAAAGGCCACAGTCAGCAGAGGGAATCACATGAGCAGGGCTTCCAGAGATGACCAGTTCAGTTGCCAAATACAACTGAATATGGGCTGAGCTCTAAAAAAATTAAACAAAAAGGCCAAAAGAAACCAAACCCTCACTGGGTTTTGTTTTCAGATTACTAAAAAGAAGTTAGCAACTTCTATGTGGTGCTGGATGACCTGATGAAGGTATAACAAGTGCACGCTTAGCCTCGATGCTGTAGAAAGACTGGCTGCACTTTGAAGAGAACCAAGACTCCTCCTCTCCTGATGGCTCTAGCTAAAACCCCTTCTGACCCACGCTCAGGATTAAGCAGTCTGCAGATCTGTCAGATACACTCACCCGGTGGTATTTCCTGAACCAAACTAAATCACATTCATCGTAACAATTTCAAAAATAAAGAAAGCAGAATAGGAATTTCAAAGCGGGATTTTTAATTTTATGGAAAATTTGGTGGTGCTGGGATAAAATTACAGGCAGTCTAAGGAAGAATGGGAATTCAGCTTCATACGGCTTCAAAACAGCTTAGAATACGAGTGCACATTTGTTGGAAAACTATATTCCCAGACCAAACCGTAAAGATGTTCCTGGTCCCTGATAGTACAAGGGGAGCAGCTGGAGGGGGCAGAGAGCCCAGGCACAAGATGTGAGAGTCGTGGAAGAATCGACCCTCTTCCAGCAGACCGATTTGCAGCAAGGCTGACAGGAGTGATCAGGTGCTACTTGCCTTCCTGAGTATTTCCAGGCATTCTTACTATGTGAAGAAAATGCTGACTCTCCTCTGAGTCTGCTAGGATGCATTTTTTGGACCTGAGCTTTCACTGAGGCAGCACCCTTCAAAGGAAAAATACAATTTCTGGCCATGGGGACTGGGCAAGGGTCTGTCTTAGAAGAAATACTTCAGGAGTCTTAATATCTGCACAACATAGCCTGTGGCTACTAAGAGTTTTCCTAAAAAATGTTCCCTTTGCTGGACGCAGAAATTCAATGATCTGTTTCTAAACAGCAAGACATGAGCCTGCGGATCCTAATCCACAGGGTCTGCAGTGCTGCTTTTGACAGTTTTGTGCCACACACCCTACCCCAAGCCTGCTTCCTATTTAACAGTTCATCCATTGCAGCTAGTGGGCTCATCAGACTGCTTGTATTGTTGCCAGACCTGCAGCACTGAAACAATAACGATGACGTTAATGTTCCCAAGCTGATGTTTACTCTGTGAAAAACTACATATACGGGAATGCCTTAACCCTGCCAGGGTCTCAGTGGAAGAACAGTCATAAACACCCATATTGCTCAGAGGGGGAATGGAGACACTGAGGGGAAGACAGTGGAGACTACCTACCCTAAGGAGGTGAAAGCAGAAGACACATGGAACAGCTCTATAGTGACAGATCTGCTGGCACAGGACTCACAAGTACCTCTTTCTACTATGTGCTTTAACAATACCTGTCCTCTTTAGTCTACCTTTTTTAGAGGTCACTTGTAAGACAATAGCTAGAAGTACCTCAGCAACTAAGCTCCCTGTATTCACTCTACTATCCTCCTTCTAGTAAGAGAGCATTATTCAGTGCAGTTCCACATCATATAGAGGTGTTGCAATGAAAAAAAACCTACAGGTGCCGTGCCATCAAACACATGGCAAAGGAAGCCATATAAATACATTCCATACAAAGCTAGTGCAGGACACAGGTCTGCGATTGTATCCGCCATTCATCCCTTCTCCATGTAGATGCATGTATATTACAGGGACACTGGAAGGCTAATAATCAAGAAATTAATTTTTTAAAAATCCCCCCTAAGCAAAAATTTCTGTGGTTTGGGCATCATTCCACTGGAGCTAAACGGAATTGCTCTTCTTATGTATGTGCTTTGGCTCACACACTTTGGGCTGTTCCGTGTTTGCCTGACCCCTTCCTGCTAGACAGTAAGTAATAAGTCATTCTTCGCTTTTAATGCCAGAACTTTCTAGGCCTTTAATTTTCTGGCTTGGGTGCAGTAACTGCACGAATTACTGTTTTTTTCAGTTCCTTCAGTTTCCTAAAACTTTCTCTTGTTTGTAGATGATATTGAGACTTTTACAATGTAATTGAGAAAAGCAAAGACGGCAAAGTGCTCCAGAGGTGATTAAAGAAAAGCTGTGCCATGGCAAACTGGAGCGGAAAGATCTCGTGTTTCTCGGCAAGTGCTGTATCAAACAACAGGCAGGCTTTGAATTTGCAGGGGGCATCTTCAGGGATTTTCGGGCAAGACACAAAGTTTCCCCTTGACAGCCCTGAGGGGCAGAACAAAATACTTCCCACCTCCCTGAGAAATCCACGTCAAAGGACATCAGATCAGTTCATCTGGCACTGACCTGCAGGCATATTGGAACCCGGAGCTCTCCCAGACAGGAGTGCATCTCAGCAGTGGTGCAGCGATGTATCCAGCCCTCTCAATGGGCTTTCAGCAGCACAGCAATGTTCTTAGGGATGTGGTGAGGGGATGTACTAGTAAAAACCCTGATGGAAGAGTTAGAAAGTGAAACTGCCCCTTCTTTTGCTACAATTTCAATGACTTTAGGGGTTGAAAGTAGTTTTCTGCAGTCAAAAGCCTGTTTATATAACAGGAAAACCTTTCACCAGAGACAAGGAAATGTAGCAACAATATACATACAAATGAGTATTTTTATATGCAACTCACAGAGACTGGCAAACACCCATTCTCTCAATGCCTATGGTTATAAAGAATTACTCATCTACCAGCACAAACACCCATAAAACAAATACTCCGGATGCACTTCCCTGCATCTCACAGTTCCACGCTGATGAAACTTGCACTCTTGGTTGGCTTGGTGTTTCACCAGCTCCACTTCCTAGGGAGAGTGTTACAGGAGTATCACTCAAGTTCATTAGTGCCTGTCATGTTCACTGGTGGTGGGCTACAGGATTTCTCCACAGCCCCGTGGGGCTCCAAGCCGAGACCCATGGATGCCACTGTGCTGTTTCTCATCAGAACCACCTTCACCTCATCCATAGCCCACAGTAAGCAAGAGCAGATATTGCCCTTGCCTCTCCTGTTCATCCAGAACAGCTCCAGACATCTCCATCCTCAGGAAACTGAATTTCTAAGCATCTACGTACCCAGTTAGATGTTTATGAGCATTTCTCTACCCCTGAGAACTGCTAGCATCTAAATGCTTTAGAGGATCTCGTGTGGATAAATAGCCCAATAGAGCAGCACAGGCTGAGGGCTTGCCTTTGGATGTGAAGATTAAAGCTTAGGTGAGCATGGAGGTGGAAGCGAACTACGAGGTTCTGAAGGGATACCTTCCTCTCTCCAGCTGTTCCCTTACATGGGGAACACTGTCAAAATGGTGGTTTTAAAGCATGGGATTTCACAAAGTTTGTACCGGACAAAATGTCTGTTTAATTAATTCAGCAATTTTTTTGTAAAACTGTGTTCCTCCATAGGGAAAGGAGTATTTTTGTTATAAAATTATCATTGTGCTTGACAAAAACTTCCAAAGCCAGTAGAAGCCCTTGGGTATGTAACTACCAACAACCATTTAAAAGCTGGGAAAAATAACATGAGGCTGTGAAACCCAGCTGTATCAGATTTTAGTCATCTACATTTCTCACTTATGTCAACGCTTGGGATAAATCAAAGTTATAGTCTCAGTAAGACTCTGTGTGATGGGAGCAAGGCCGCTACAAGTCAGCAAGGCCAAAGCAGGAGCGGTTTTTTCAGGTCACTGGTATCTCTCATGAAAAAAAAAGGGGGGAGGGTGCAGGGGAGAGATACTTTATTTCAACTTACAATGTTTTAGAACTCTTTACTAAAAAATGTGAGTTGTGAAAGGGGAAGAGGGCTACAGTGCCAGACACAAAATGGATTAGGGATGGTGGAGTTCTACACGGGAACACAAGACATTGGTCTCATGAGTGTCAGAGGCTGCAGACAGTCTTCCTGTGCTACACAGCACAGACTCAACCACATGGCTGGTGTGCAGTTCCTGCCCAAGTTCAGACTGTGGCTGTGTTTATACCTGCAGGTTGCTAGAGCACAAGCACTGGCTATGTGCTTGGGTATAAACATGGTACAAACACACTGCTTATTAAAAAAAAAAAAAAGAAAACCAAAAGCAGCAGAAAGCCTTGTTTCCTCAAAGGGATTGCAGGTAGCTTAGCACGGAAAGCACTGGAACATCATTTGCTGGGTGGATGGGGATGCACCTTTTACAGCAACTACGAAAGCATCTAGGATTACCGTATTCAGGGCCTTCTGCTACGGGAGAGATTCAAGTTGAAGCTCCTGTTCTCAATGCGACAAAGAGAAGATCTGACTTTTGATGGAGTCAAACAAGCCAAAACAAGCCTGCCCAAATAAGCAGGCTAGAAAGGTGTCTACTAGTGCCTGTTTCCCCCTCAGCTTTGCAAAATCTAAGTCAGGGACAAAATTTCCATATTTCTGGAAGGAAAAAAAAAACCCTCAATGTTTTCAGGGGAAACTATGATTCGACCTCTAACCCAAAGGCTGCTTCAGCTGTCCCCCCTCCTCCCACTGCACCATTTTTTCTCTGCAGGTAAATGTTTTACTGCGGAAATACAATTTCTCCTGTTCCCCTCACCAGCACACCCACAGTGACCATGATGTTGCAATTGCTACACACATGCTGCTGACTTGCAAATGACTTGTTTGGCTAACCCCTCAAATTGACATTCAAACATGGCTAGCTATGATGGACTGCAACAAGGATCGATACTGCAAAAACCAGGACAAAAAGCAGAAGTGATGTATTCTTCTCTTTCCAGACTGTGTCTGCTTTCTTTCTCTCTTGTGCAAGTCATTCCTGTCCTTACTTACGTTCTTGTGATAGAGTTTCTTTTCCCTAGCCTCTCTCCAAAGTTTCCTTCAGTGATGGTAGTTGTCCTTTCCCCTAGAAAACGTCTCTGTTTTCCACCAGTGGCTTCGCTGTGGACGAAAAACGTGACTGACTGCCACAGCTTAGCACTGTTCTGTGGTTGCCAATGAGGTGTTTCTCATAAAGAAGGAGAAAGGAAAAAAGGAAGTTTCACTAAATTTGGCTGCATTTATTGTCCTTACTCCTCCTCAGGCCCAAAGGAGTTTCAGATATGTGTCATGCAGTAGCTACAGTATTCAGATCACAACCAATGCGCAAAGCCTAAGGCCCTGCTAGTAGATGCTTCTGGTGTTTCTAGTCTCTGCATCTGTTATCTTGTACCACACGCTAGCAGACAAAGAGCACCAGACAGAGCAGATAACCTCACTGAAATCCCACAGCAAGTACTGTCCTGTTCTGCCTCCCACTATCCTTTTGGAACTGTGGAAACCAGGGTACTGTGAGTTTAGCTGGCATCCAATTCAAAGCAACAGAAACTGCAAAGACCACATAATGGCTGAGGGGAACTGCACAGGTAACAGTGCCTGCTGTTGACACATGTACAGAACGCAGACGGGGTGCTCTACTCGTAGTTTCTTTAAGTGAGCAAGCTACCAGGACTAGCAGAGGCCTATGACCTCCTCCTTTTGCCCAGAACCATTATCAGGTACACAGCTATAGAGGACACAATATTTTAACATTTTTTTCATAGCTATAATACCCTTCAGTGTAATATTCACATGGATAATTTTCACCAAACACCTAAAACATGAATAATGCATGAATTCCTACAGCATGGAATATTGTTATTTTCTACCTACTCTCAAAATGCATCACTCTAATCAGAAGCACAAAAGTGGCTTAAAATCCATGTGTAATACCCCTATATTAGCATGCACCTTATATAACCTCACACACCAAAGTAATGTAAAACCAATCTGTATTATGCTACTGAAAACCAGGTCTTGATCAGAGACAGGTACGTGCAGGAGAAACCCCCTTCTAAGCCATAAAAGATGGTTATCAGAAGAGAAAGGGATAGCGTTGTCTGGATCAGTGCTCATGATACAAAACTGACAGGCAAACTACAACAGTTCTAGTTCTATGTTTTTACCAATTCACTCTGCAGCAGCCAGTACAACCCCCAACTTGTCTGTTCCTCATGCTTTCTTATGATAAAGTGTTTTGAGTTCTTCAAGAAAAAGATGTGTAAAGAACAGGTAACGAAGGCAGGAATAGACTGACAAACGTGGGAGTAAGATGATTATCTATATTTAGAACCACAGACAAGGTTCTTCATCCCAGTGAGATTCACTCTAAGATAATTAACACCAGCTAGCCAGCAGAGAAACAATTACACAAGTTTTATTGTACAAAGGGAAGAGCGAGCATTGGGTACTGACAAGATTTTTCCCAAGTACAATGGAGAAATAGTAGCTTGAAAGCAAATAAAGAAGTGAATGCAGCATTGCCTAAAAATGCAGTTTGTCCATACCATCTATATTTATTTTTTTTAAAAGCAAAATTGGGTAACTTAATAATTAAACAAACCTCCGTACTTTTTTTTTTAAAACCTCTGACGAGGTAAGTTTTTATCAATATTTTTCAAATGGACAAATCCATAAATGATTCAAAGGGGCGCCAGTGCCTCAATCACACAGAGTAGCATAAGCAAAGGCGCAAGGAACCTGACGAAGTTCAACACCTGCACCTGAGGAGGAACACCGCATGCACCAGTAAAGGTTGTGGCTGACCTGCTGGAGAGCAGCTCTGTAGAGAAGGACCTGGGAGTGCTGGGGGACAACAGGCTCACCATGAGCCAGCAACGTGCCCTTGTGGCCAAGAAGGCCAATGGCATCCTGGGGTGCATTAAGAAGAGTGTGGCCAGCAGGCTGAGGGGGGTGATCCTGCCCCTGTACTCTGCCCTGGTGAGGCCACATCTGGAATGCTGTGTCCAGTTCTGGGCTCCCCAGTACAAGAGAGACAGGGAACTACTGGAGAGAGTCCAGTGGAGGGCCATGAAGTTGATTAGGGGAATGGAGCATCTGTCTTATGAGGAAAGGCTGAGAGAGCTGGGTCTGTTCAGCCTGGAAAAGAGAAGGCTGAGAGGAGATCTGATCAATGCTCACAAATATCTAAAGGGTGGAGATCAAGAGGATGGGGCCAGGCTCTTTTCAGTGGTGCCCAACGACAGGACAAGGGGCAATGGGCACAAACTGGAGCACAGGCAGTTCCACCTGAACATGAGGAGGAACTTCTTTACTGTGAGGGTAACAGAGCACTGGAACAGGCTGCCCAGGGAGTCTGTGGAGCTTCCTTCTCTGGAGATACTCAAAACCCGCCCGGACTCGTTCCTGTGCAACCTGCTCTGCAGGCACCTGCTTTAGCGGAGGGGGGTGGGGGTGGGGGGTGGACTAGATGATCTCCAGAGGGCCCTTCCAATCCCTACCATTCTGTGACTCTGTGAAAACCTGACCACATACATGTATCAAAGTCCCACATCAAAACCACTAGGGCTCTCCTTTAGCTAAAGATACATGCCCCAGACTTACCTTCCAAGAAAAACTTACCAGCACTGCCTTGTGCAAACCCTAATTTACTTCAGCAACATCTTAAGATCTTGTCTACCTCATTCTTTTCCTTATTAATCAAGTTTTCTGATTTTTTTCAAGAGAAGTGAGGAGGGAAAGGTAGACTTTTGAAAGGAAATCTGAAGAAGTTAGCAGACAAAGATTCTCCCTGAGCCAGTCACAGCACTTTTAGAAACTGTACCTTCAAAATGACAACAGACCTTCAATGTTCTCTCAGAAGACCTATTTGGACAGAAATGCTCAGTCTTGACACGAACAGTGTTTCTCTTAAGAAGCTCAACAATTACACAAAAGAACTCCTCTAATGGGTGTCAGGCCTCTTCCTCCTGATTTAGTTGTATCTCTAATTTGAACTGTGGTAATGCTTCCCTACTGGCACAGGAAAGTTGCTGTCTGTGAGGCAGCCTTTGGCAGCCTGAAATTGGAGTGAATAGAGTGATTCTGTCGTTTGCTCCACATTTCATTTGCTGATCCCTTGATTACAAATCTACTGGTGAAGATTGTCTCAAAAGTATCTGATAACTCTTTCTGCTAAACATCCTAGAAAGATTAACAGCCATGAGTAATGGACTTGAGTCATAGACAGCCTGTTAAGAGTGCCATGGAGAAACACAAAGGCCAGATAAGCAGCAGAACCTGTGATACTGAAAAATACTCTTAAATGCAAAGGCAAGCATCCTAAGATTCTGCAGGTAACCGTGATAAAGGTAGATCCAATGACTGGCAGCAGAGGAAGCAATTCCTTTGCAAAATTCCAACAGCAAAAGAAGCAATTCCTTTTGGGATGGCTTTCCCAACCAGTTTGGGACAGCTTGCCTCTTCACTGTACTTTTAAAATATGAACTCTCTCTAGGATTTTTTTTAATCAATCATTTATCATGAAGACTCAGCACAGTTTTATTGGTGTCAGGTGGAAAGATAAGGATTTAAATCACAATAAGCAATCAGGCACTTTTTTCTCTCTCTCTGGTTTTCCTGCTGCTGAACAGAAAGTTCCAAGTTTAAAGTGTATCCATGCACCTTTTCTGCCTTGATTTGAAATCTGAGAGGAACAGTGCAAAAGAGCAAATGTCATAGCCAGCACATCTGAAATCCTGATTTATACCTCAGGCGGGAAGGCATTCTAAATACAATGTATTTCCTAGGGGTTTAACTGATGAAACCTCCACGACCCCCCCGCCCCAACAGAAAAGAGCCATCACTTCCCCCTCCTTACAAAGAGGAAAAAAATGCAATCATATGCTCCCACAGGATGTTGACTCCACTGGGAAAAAGACAGAGGGAAATACATGTAACTTATAATGTAGGAGAAAATGAATACAAGATAAAAAGGTAACAACGTGAGAGTCAAAGAACAGTTTGTTTGCTTAAGGATGTCAGAGGCAGGTAGAGAAAGATTTATAACGTTTTTGAAAGCTGCTTGTTTACTTGGAAAAACAAGGACTTAAAGCAATTTGCACTCAGGGATGGCAGGAAAAAAACCTGCTACTATCTGTAGCCTGTAATTTCCCAGCAGCCAGATTTCTGCAGCTCTAAGAAAGTCTAAGGCTCAAGTGGAGGCTTCTCCCAGATTACTCATTTCTTACTAAAAAGCAGCAAATGTTTGCTAGAGCCAGGCAACACCAGAATTAGCATATAAAACACAAGCTGTAAAAACAATAATAAATTGCAACTAACACACACATGGACCTGTTATCAGCAGCCTCTAACAAAGAGCCTTAAAGACAGTTACCTGCAGATTCAGCACAGTTCCTGGAAAGAGCATGAATGTGCAAAATCATGAAAGTGACATGAAGAGAATGGTTTTAGAGGCCACCTTTAAAAGCCCACCATAAGAGTCTGAGACTCAAAGGATTTTGTTAACTGAATGAATCTAGTAATTATCTGGCTTCACACTTAAAATCTACACGGTTCAGTGCATTACAGCATACCTGCATAAACCTACCTGCTTCCTCCACTCATATGAATACCAAGATTTGGCTTGTAAACCTTCTTCTGTGTACTGCGTGTTCCCTGTATATTGCTTGTACTGCGTCCATCTTACCCAGAACACCAGAGCACTGGGAAAACATGTTCCTTGAGGAAGCCCGAGTCTGCCCATCATCTCCTTCTTCTGCTTACATGCCATCATTCTAGACCAGCAGGTATCAGGTAAGACCTACTTAAGGAAAGTGCACTTGCATTGATTTTTTTTCTCTTCAATTCAGAGAGGTGAGTTCAGAGAATGTCTCCACTCTTTTCTAGTGAAAAACACTTCCGTGATTCTCTATGACAGCCACCTTCAGCTTCACCAATTTTCTGATGCTCATAACGGGTTTTAAGAATTAACAGACTGCAAATAAGTATTGAAAAAAAAACATTACTCTATAATTGTTTAAATCTGACTACAGAGAACAACCTGCAGGCATGACGAGAGTTTAGGTAACAAGATCTGTGAACACTGGCTCAACTAAGCCTGGCTTTCCTTGGATTTGAATCTTGCGATTGATCTGAATTTCTTACAGAACTTGTGCATTGCTGTTAAACGAGCTCAGCTCTTAGCAGACATAGGAGACTAAACACATACTAAGCAGCAGAAGATTTTCATTGCTGTTTGCATGCAAGAGACAGAGAGCACTGACTATGCAATGGATTCTTCTGTACTGCATGTTTCCTAAAGCATGGAGCATTTGTAACATCTTCTGCTTGTGGATTCTCTGATGTCTGACAAGAATAGAGGCTGGATTCTAGTCCTTCTCAACTGCCTGCTTTCACCAAACTCACAACAGGATGACTTTGTAACTCCTGTTGCTCTTGAATGTGCCTCGTAAAAGCTCATTTCTTTAGAAAACAGTAGAAACAGTTACTTACAGTAAGTAATGCAAAAGTAATGTTCAACTAACACAAATGAACTTGGACAAACTGATCCAAATCGTACAAATGAGGGCAGCCTGCAGGCAGCAGAGGTGTTGATGTCCTCTCTGGTGACCAGTGACAGGACACGAGGAAATGGAATGAAGCTGTGTCAGGGGAAGTTCAAATTCGACTACTTCCCCGGGGAAGTGGTCATGGCACCAAGCCTGTCAGAGTTCAAGGAGCATCTGGATGATGCTCTTAGACACATGGTTTAGTTTTATGCAGACCTGTGAGGAGCAGGGAGCTGGACTTCATGATCCTTATGTGTCCCTTGTAACTTGAGATATAAATTTCGACTCACATGCCACTCACATGTAAAGCATACCTTAACAATGGAAAGGATTATAGAAGTGAAGTTCAGGGTAAGTGCTCCAGGTTCTTAGCGACTGCAGAGCTAAGATTTTCAAAAGGGACTGGAAATAAAAAAATAAATTAAAAAAAGGGCATTAAAAAAAGTACCCGATATCCATGTAGTGGAGGACCAGTGTTGCAAAATAATGCCTTTTAGATATCTGTTTCCATACACTGTACCAAAGCACTTCAAACAATTTTCACCAGGCTGTTATTCCTATGGGAAAGCATACCTTGACTGTAGAGACTTTACCCATACAGAAAGAGCATTTTAGGATACAATTAAGCACAGGAAGCAATTACTCAATACCCAGGACAGACTTACGAGACATGTATCTGGGAAGGGAAATTCCAGGTACCACATAAAATGCCTGGAGGCAAAAGTATTTCATATCATACTGATTTACTATCATCTGCTAGGACAAATGCAAAAGAGAGTGACATCTAAATGGAATTAAATTGGATCACTTCTATTAAGTTAGTATTCTTGCTGGCTGATACTCTACCAAGTATTCTGGGTTCATCACTCCTGTAATTACAAAATCACTGTCATTTAAGCCTTACATTGTAGCTCTAAACGCAATCCCTTTTCAATGCATGAACTCTGTCTTCTGGAGGGTGACCCTGGGCAAAGCCAGAAATGGTGCTTGCATTAAGTCATATTATTAGATAAGAGATACTTCTTATACTTTGTCAAAAATGGCATGGCCTTTCATTGCAAAACACCCAAAGCCAATACATGAAAATGTGTTCAAACAGTCTGGTCTGTTTGGAAAGTATGAATCAGTCCTGCTGTGGTAATTGTCAGGATGTGGAATGAAAAAACAAACTCCCAAGAGTCTCAGCAGAAAGCAGAAACAATCAACAAGATCCTGAACTAACTCAAACAATCCTATTTAATCTCAAATCCTCTTGGACTGACCAACAAAGGAATCTTTTAAGAAAGGAAAAAAAAAATAGGATGACATTGCATCTTCAAGAGAGGGAACTGCCACAAAGGCAATGTGCAGCTGGAAATTCCCATGTAGGTTGCTTCACACTGACCTCCTGTGTAGACAAACAGTGGATAAATAATGGTGCTGCTGAAGAGCCTTTGGATACTGCTGTGGCCATACTAGGAAACATTGTTACAACTACTGCTATCAGTCTCCTTATGAAAATGCACAATGTATTCATCTCGCTAGCCTCCTTTTTCTGTCTTGAGTTAAAACGTAAGAGCAGCTTTAAACTCATGTAAATATATATCACTGCACTAAATTTAGAAAGAACAATGTTAAGTGGCATAGGGCGAGAACCTGGATGATTCCATAATTTCAAGGGAACTTCATGAAAGTCTGGGGCAGAAAGTAGTATTCTTCAGAATATCTGGATGTATGCTTGATTTTGAGCCTGTTTTATTGTAATACAAATGAGTATCTGGCAGATTAAAGCCATAAAGAATAAAGGGAGTAAGGTAGTATTTAAGAGAACTGGAAGCAATCTGATTTCCTTTAGCCACATAACACTCAAATCACCATTCTGAAAGATGCTGCATAATCACAAATAATAAATGCAGAACTGCTGCTGAAGCACTACTTCCCTGCCTCTCAGCAGGTATTTACAACTGCTACTCCTTTGGCCTTCCATGTAAAATTGGCTCTGATTTTGTGTCTGAATGAATACTCCAGGTCATAGGAAAGGACTGGCCAATTGTACGCATGGAAGTAAAATACCTAGAATGGGTCAGAATTCACAGGAAGGCAAAACAAAATGGAACTTCCTAATATCTTCATTAGCCAACAGCAAAACCGAGTAGGTAATTTTACATAGCTAAGAAGCTATATAAGAAAGCTGAGACCTGGTTTATACCACCCCTGCATTCTTGTAATGTTAGGCTTTATACAATGCATTGGACAGCTAATTTGTGACCATTAGCTTGAAACATCTTGACAAGATTACTCCAATCCATTTGGATCTCTTTCCACTTCTCCCAGGCTGGCTGCAGGAGAGACTTATATGAACTGTCATCAAAGTCTAGCTAGAACATTGCAGGCTAAAAGCTGTTCAGGAAAACCTGTGCCTTTGGAAATTCTGTTAAGAACTGATTGCATTTCTATAATCCTTTCTCTGTTGCTCCCCAGTCTATTAATATTTTTTATGCTCCTGGGGGCAGAAACTGAACTTCCCCACCCTGGCTGTGAAATTCTGACTAGATGTTCAGTTACTTCTTAAGTGAAATGGAAGAAACAGAACAAACTACATATATATACACACATATATACTATAATGTATACAGTTTTTCACAACATGATGACCCAACAAGGACACTAGGGAACATAAGACATGAACTGCAGCTGAAATACATCAGTTGTGCTGTCTCAAGGTGAGAAAATACCAATAAAAGGTCACTCTTTCAGCTGTGAGACTGCAGGTACAAATGCAGTATTTCTGAAAAAAACAGACATAAACATTTGGGGAAGGGGAGAAGAAACAGAACTTCAGAGCGAGTCCCCCTTTTTTGCAACATAAAGGTGCCATTTCTGTTAACCTCAAAATGGAAATAACTCCGTAATAGCCACACCACAAATTCTGTCATCACCCTCTACCTCTTCAGACCCTCACCTCTATGAGAGCCAAAAGGAACAAGTGTCTGTGTTGTCCAGAGAGTCATTTCTCCTGCTTCCAGGAACTGCAGTTGCAGAGGTGCTTTTGGAACACTAACACTTGCTCCTTTCCAGTAGAGCTTAGCACTGAGATCATCAACTAATTTCACAAGACTCTCCTCACAATGTCATCCAAAGGCACCACCTCTGTCCTTGAAAGCACTGCAACACTAAGATGTTTCAGAGACTTTCATAACTTCCTAGCAATGCTGACAGTAGGAACAGAAATACTTCCATCTGAGCTAGAGATCATGGGTCTGCCAGCTCACGCTGGCCTCCGTCTGAATTCTGCTGAATATGAATTGGCCCTGAGAAATAGTGCAAGATCTGGGAAACACGAATGCTGATGGAGAACAGTTAAATCTCAGACCACATGTAGAAACCAGGAGCATACTGGCACACGTATCTGGCCCTGTATGTACAGTTGATTTAGACTATAAATACGGAAACAAACAAACAAGCATGGATGGCTTCTGGCTGTCTCTATCATGTCCAGAACAAAAAAACTTCATTAAAAGATTTAAAGGACCCATCAGTGACATCTAGTAAAAAGCGTAGTTTACAATAAACTTCTTTTCATTTGACACACCATCACAATCCATGCATAAATGCTGGATTTTTACAGTAACCTGCATGTTATCTTGCTATTACAGAATAAAAGATAAAAAGATAAAAGTTTAACTTAAGCTTACAAAGAATTGTTTATCCAGGGCTAACAATTTCCTGTTTCCTCTACAGGCAAAACCCCATCAGAGATAATGCAGACATTGGTATGTGCTATATTAAGAAACTGGTTTAGATACATCTCAACACAGCACCATGAACGGGTACAGATCAGCAGTAAAAGCAGAGCAGCTTCAGTTGGCTTTACATTACTTGGCCTGGGTGTGGAGCACATATTTGAAGAAGCAGAGCAAAAAACATTTGAAGTACAAGAATGTCAGTGTTAACTGAAGGAACAGCAGTGAAGGATCACTAGAAATGTCTCTAGAATTTCTCAAACCACGAGGGTGTGATTATGTCAATTTTGCAATTAGTTCAGCAGGATGCTAAATATAAACATATATATATATAACATATATATAAATATAAATAACCCACTAGATCATTCCATAAACTTGAGCATAAGGATTATAAATCTGAGTAACAAAAGTACTCCTACATACACACACTTCCAACCCCAAAACTCCATTCAAAGTGGCACCTGCTAGGACTTTCTTCTCCTAAGAAGTATTTTTGTAAATCAGTCATCTGATCAGAAGTCTGGAAGTTCATATTTGCAGTGAAACTCTTTCTAGCATAATAGTCTATTTCCTTCTAATGAAATGTCAGAGAACCGGCCTTCATTAGCAGTACTCTTAAATGAGATTAATTTCACTGTACAAGCTTGTTTCTGTAACAGACATAAGTAAAGCAAATATATCTTCATGTTGTCCTTCTTGTCAAGTCCTATAAATAGTTGTTGTGAGTAGAACTTTTAAGAAACTTCTTCTATTCTAGCTACTTCTTAATTTCCTACCATTTAAGCCTTTGAACTTTCCCTAAAAATAATTTTAAAAATATAATTGGAAAGCTTGGGAGCAACAGAGCAATGTTTCTGAAAGAGAGGCTCTAACAAACACACTGTTAAGATCTGCACAATTATCTGACGAGGGCAAGGCTGAATTATTTCTCAATGCTTCCTACATTAAACTGAAACAGATGTAGATGGAAGAAAGATAAGTACACGACAGATGAAGACAGGCTCACAGACCGAGGGAAAGAGGGAAGTGGCAGGACTGTAGCTGGTTTGCTGAACTTAAGATGGCAGGGAGTCCTGCCTCATCACTTCTTCCTTATTGGTCCATTCCTGGGTATTAAAATGCTGCACCGCTCTGCTGTGCACGGCTGTCCAAATGAGTCACTAAATACATTACGCAAATCCCAGCAGAAGCATGGATGTTTGGTAAGAAGAAACCTTGCTCTGAAAACTTTATGTTATGAAAAGGCAAGTTAGGTAACAAAGAGACACACAGAAAATAAATTACTTGAAGGTTACATGAAGACCTCCAACTTCCCAGCTATACACACTGCCAAGGTGGACTTTATGTTCCTGGTTCCATATAATGTACTGGAACACTGCTGGTCTTAGCAAAGGTCATGTCTGTCTCTTTAAATAATTTCCTGCCTCGCCAGCTCTCGCTTACTCAGGAACAGCTGCTCATGAACTCTCTCAAAGGACCAGAGCAGCAGGAGAATGAACTAGAACAAAGTGGTTGTCCTGGTTTGTACCACTATGCCAAACCTCAGCAACCTATTCCATTGAGAAAGGGAATTACGAGCAGAATACGTGAGAACTAATTCTGCAGGAGAAACTGAAAAATTAAGTAACAGTAGCCCAGAATGGACAGTTCAGTTCTTTCTCAATCAGCAAAGGAAAATATTATCAACTCTTAATCACTAATGCAGACAAAGGTGTTCTTACTAGCTGCTAACTACTGAAAACTTACTAACTTGAAGGACAGATTTAGTAAGCAGTGGAAATGCTGGATAACATCTGCCCAGATCTGAAAAAAGCACCCCCCAGTTAGATGCCGCAGCTAAAAGCTCTCTCATGTAACTTTGATTGTAATTCCTCTCTGCTACCAAATATGAAGTCTGCTGTTAAACTTTAAAATACTCTTTTTAAATACCAAAAAAGAAATTACACAAGCTAGAGAGACATAACATCTAAAATTATAAAGGCAACATGAATCAGAAACATTTAGAATTCCAAAAATCGGTATCATATATTCAAAGTGGTAAAGCACAAAACATAACTCGGAAAAAATGTCAAAACTGAGTAAAACCCAAAGCTCTTGTTTGTTTATTTCACCAGTTAACAGAATGATTTTGCTAATATATCTCAAAGCAACTTCTGAACAGGAGTGGAAGTAATCAAAATGCACTTGATTCTTTCTTACAGAAGGAAAAATATTAACTGGGAGTATGCCACAGGAAATTCATTAATTGTACTTTATTAAGTGACTCTAACCAGATGTTACATACCAGCTCATTAACCAGACAACAATTTAATGGCTTTGACCAGCTGTAGTTATAGACCAGCAACTAACAAAACTGCATTTAACACATAAGCTACTCAGCTTTTTGGCAAACTGCAGTTTTATAGATAGATGTATTATTTGCAATTATTCCTAACTGCTATGAGCGATGACTACAATATCTTCGTGACACATCTGTTGCTGACACTATTTAAATGTGACAATTTCATGGCTAACAACTCTGCACTCGTTATTGAAGTACCATTACCCATAAGCGACTGATGAAAGTCTTCTACCTTTACACTTGGAAATACAATAGGCACTTTATACAACGTTTGATGCGTATTTTCTCTCATAATGGGCCAGTTTATGTGTCCTAAGGTATCTAAAGCAGCAGCTGATCCTCAGACAGTCTCAACTGGATCAGAGCATTATTCATGTAATAAAGTACACCACAGACACTCATTATCAGGCATTCATGTGGCTGGAATAGCTGAAAGCCTGTGGCCTACACACAGGATGCATGCTAGTATCTCTGAAGCAAATCTGTTTGTAAGGGAAGGTTGTCCTTTACATACCACACAATCTGGAAACAAGGGGAGACAATAAACATCTCACTTCCAGTAACAAACACATTTCAACTGCCCATGCTACAGTACATATGTGCCGTGCAGATACATCCATACCCGACAGATGCTGGCTTTGGTAAGAAGAGCACATTTTCTCTATGCTGACTTCAGGGAATAACACATCAGGGAAGAGAGACATTTTCAGTCTCTAGGAATGATGATGTAATCTGTGTTTGTGCCATGTCGTTGTAGCAGATAAACGTACAGCCTCGCAGGCTAAAGCAGCAGGCTGGGAGTGCACTGTGCTGTGGAGATAAGAGCTGGAGAAAGAAAAAATTCCAGTTAAAAAAAATACTTCAAAACCATTTAATCCTCAAGCATGGACCTGATATAGAACTTGCATCGCTCATATTCATGGGATAAACAAGTATCTGAAGTTTTTTGAAGACCTAAGATGCTGGTATAAATTCTGATGATTACAGCCAGCATGAGGTGGGTAAGAAACATTCCCATAGAGTCTGATGACTACCTGACCTACGTTAACCTTGGCATCAACAACACTCACGCCCAATACAGATCTTCGGATCTTGGCACTGTCCTTATGCATCTGAATGGGCATCACATATAAAAGGAAGCAAAGAATTACAAGGAATGAAGCAAGGTGAATGTGTGACAAGGCACCTGAATAATAACTACTATGGGCTAACGTATTTTTAATAAAAAAACCCCATAATCTAGGAATAGTTAAAATTGCTGTCAGCAACCATGACAGTGAGAATTCACAATCTGTCCCACTGTGGTAATATAATCCCTGAGGTAGCAGACATGTTGCAAACTGGTGAGCACTTGAATACAGTGGTTTTTTGTGACAGAAGCTGCAGAACAGGAAAGCTTAAGGGACACCAAGAAATAATCCAAGACCACTCACCATTCATGGTGAGATCAGCTGTAACTGTATCATTCATGACACGTTTGTTTAACCAGCTCTTGCAGACCACCCAGAAGCCATAGTTTCAGAACATTCGCAGCAATCTGTTCCCATGACTCCCTCTCCTACCATTCAGGAGCATGTGGGTATACTGCCAGTGGATGGTACACGTACTATGGGCACTACAGACAGGAGGAAGATGGTCTTTCTATAATGGCTTTTTGTATATTATGCTTCTTGGCAGTCTCTTCCTGCGACCTACTAGTCGACCACCCCACTCACAGTTGGATCAGACAGACAGATCTCATAGCCCTCTTGCCGAGCTCCTCTGCCTCTTTCTGCTGATGGGGCGAATCTTTCTTGGAGTACAGTGCCTAAAAGAGAACTGGCTTTACAGCTGGACAGGGTGGAAAGCTGACTTCACATGTTTTGTCAAATCACATTCTTACTCAGGACTGCAAAACTAAAAGAGTATATGTTATTTATGAACATTACAGCTACTTCTTGCGAGCACTGTGAAAGGTCTTATCACAAATGACATCTGGGTTTTCCCTTCTCTGCGTCCTACTGGATGGGGCAGGTTTTAATTTGTGCCATGGATTCTGTCTGATGTTCTCTAAACAGGAGAATGGATTCAAGAATATCTCTGTACATGGGATCAAGGGCCTAGAAGATACTTGTTGAATTATTAAGCACTGACCCCCAACATTGTACCACTTTACAGCATGATCCCTGCCAAATGCACTCAATGTACTCAGCTCCCTAAAGATGTCACTTGGGTTTTTTTCTGCTCTCGCTCCTTTTAAAAGACAGAAATGGAAGTTCAGGACCTAATCTTCTCTATACTCATTCACAACTGGTTCATACTCATACATAATTCTTCCAGTACTGTCTATTACCTTAAACAGCAATCCTATCACTGTGATGCTAATTGATTTCACATATGTTTAAAAAGTATTTATATGCCTGTGACACATTTTCACCAGAGAAACTGAAATAATTGAGGAACCTTTCACACCATGATAGCTCTGTGACACCTTTCCTTCTGCAGTAAGTCCTCTGCCAGGAGGGTTTAGACACCAAGACACTTATAGTCCCTTCTGCCTCAAATGTCAAAGCTGATTCTGACAACGTTTTTCAAAAAACCAAAACTGATCAAGACTGCAAGCTCAAGTTTATCACTGCATCCTATTGCCAAGGGAATCCTGAGATCCCTTTCTTTAATTACTTAAAGAAGACACCGTGGAACCTTTATTTTGGAATTTAGATTGTAAGAACTGATCGGAAATTTAGACAACTACAAATAATCAAAACAATTCTACTTTCTCCAGCCCTGTATAAGACTAGCTCCTTCTATTTCTGAATCTTAAAAAGCAGCTTAACCTATCAATACTCTATACTTCACAGCCCCCAAGATGGAGGCTCCTGACCTTTCAAAGGACTTAAGTTAGAAGACTATTCTTAGAGATAAACATATTAAAACAACAACAAAGACCCATTTTTTAATCAAGAGATTTTACACATACTTAGACATTCACATTTACTTAAAGGCATGTATTTGTTTTACCTTTGAAAGTAAGACAGTTATAAAGGTACTGCCCCTGCACAAAGGATCATGAAATGGGAAGAAATACATTTGATTAAAATAGTTCTAATGTTTTTACTGTGTCTTTTAGCTAAAGACCAATCCCTACTGAAAAACAATCCTTTTAGGCCTTTTGAATAAAGTTGGGAAGACTAGCTCCTTACATAAGAAAAGTACATTAACATTTCTGTCGGTACAACTTCAATTTTAGAGTAGCACAGCATATAAGCTTCATTTATTTAGTCACTTCATTTATTTAATCAAACTACCTCCGAACTAAATTCCTGGTGCTACTCACTGTCTGAATCCTTCCTTTATTAAGATGAGCCCAATGCTTTTCAGATGTTTGCCAGTGACTGCAAAGATATAGAGGGCATCAGCTCAAGCAATGGTGAGCATTAGTGGCCACTGAAGGAACTCTTGACAATGCTTTCTAACAACCCAAGAGGCCTAAACCAAGCAGGCTGGCAAGAAAAGCTACCTGAAAAGAAAAACATGTCAGCCTTGTGCAGGATGACTGCAAAACTGGAGTTAATAACAATACATACCGTGCCGCTGAGAACGACAGGAACAGTATAAGGCAGACAGCAGCAACTGACCCTAATCCAACAGCAGTCATGTATTGTAGACTGGGTGACGAATCTGAAAGAAAACATCAAACCATGGCTCAATAAATCTCCTTCAAAATTTTTATAATTGGGTATAATATCTCTTCCCCATTTTTTTTTCCCTAAGTGACAGAATAGAAATAAACCTGGCAACAACAGCCTTGCCAAAGCCATAACACCAGAAGACACCTAGGGACAGAAGGCTTACAATGATTTGCTGTCAAAACTAGAATTACTAAGAACTACTGGTGAAGATTACCAGAGAAAACAGAAACTTAATCCCTTCTAGCCACCTCTATCCCATTTTCAGCATTAGTCAAAGGTTACCTATTTCTTACTGGATTTCCCACAATGAGGATGCTGGATCTTATTCCTGCAAGATTCCACAACTCTACTTGATGTTAAATCTTGCAAGCCTGAGTATTTAATGTTTCAGTGAAAATTTAAATTCTTGCAAAAAGTGGGACTTGTTCAGTGAAATTACTGTATAGGTCCATAACGAGAATCCAAGTGCCTGAACATCAGAAAATCAACTTCTGTTACTTAAATTGAACTCTTCCTTGGCTCATCTGAATGTATATGCACAAAAGTGGCTGGCCATTCACCTGAAACACCCTCAATAATTGATCTGAAACACAAAAAAATCATACAGAGCCATAAGGAGAACTTGTCCAGTTTACCATCTTTGCCTAACACTGCTCAGTGAAGCACAGGTTGTATCTGTGCAGCAGCTCTCATCTGTAAACTTACACTGAGTCTGGCAAAATAAAGACTTTCAGACAGGAACCATCCAAAGAAAATCTGTTCAACCTACAAGCATATTCAGTTTTGGTAAAACTATACTTACCCCTTTACCACTGTAACACCAGTTTCCATAAGCAAGTTATGCATCTCTAGAGTAGATGTCAGCCCTTCATAAAAATGACAGAACTGTCTTCCCTACACACTGCAAAGTATAATTGGTGAAAAATCCTCAAAATTCATTTTACTTATTTATGACAGAAAGATGCATGCTTTTAACAGCTTTCTACCACTTTTTATGGCAACAATTTATCATACGGTGTATAGCTCTGTCTAGACGGCATCTGAAACAGGCCCATTTGGTTTAATTTACAGATTTGCCTTCCATACAAGTTGAATTAAGAAATACTCCTCAAAGGATTCAGTGAGCCAAAAATACTCTCAGCCTCTTCACCTGCAATACATTAGGCCAAGGACACTGTTTGGCTAGAAGTCCATTCAATACAAGGGCAAACGGATTTACAACAGAAAGCCAAAGGCCTGACCTGTTCTATTCCCATCTTCCAACGCCCATTCTTTTCATCCCCAAACCAAAATCTACCTATATGTAACACAGCCCCTGACAATGCTCTGTAAGCTGATAAATGACAAAGAGAGAAGAGTTTTCTGTCTTTAAGGAGTTATTTTACAGCTCTTGCCTATACAGCTGTAGGAACTCAAACTCACTGCCTGCCAAATTCCCCCAAACGTAAGGAACCCTTGATCTTAGCTAAGTCTCCACAACCATAAACTGCCTAAATTGTATTCTAAGTGTGATGGTAAATGACCTAGGTCGCAAGTGTAAACAACAACAGGCAACCTAGAAACAAACACACAGTTGTTACTACAAGATCAGTAATAGCAATAGTCAAATGTGGGTTTTGTGAACAGTGAAGGAGATTCACCTCAAGACTCCATGCACCACATGATTTATTATAATTCCAAAGTACTGTCTCACTCCCAAGTGTCACTGCATTCCCTAACTCAAACTTGTGAGTATTTCCACACAAAAGTGGAATTTTAGAGTTTGCAGGGGACTCCAGTGGTGCCACTTTCTTTGCCAGGAGAGGCAAATGTTTGCTTTTTGCTGAAACATGATGAAATGGGTGAAGAGAGTACTTTCTACTGTGGTGGAAAGGAGGCAAACTTGATCTCTAGTGGATTCCAAACTCCTCTGAGGTAAACTCATTCACTGGAAACATTCTACAGTCAAAAAGAAAAACAAAGATAAAACCATGCCGAGAAACTCACTGGCTTTTAAACTTATGCCATTATACTTTTAAGAAACTGTACTTACAAGTACAAAAATTAGCCACATTTTTCATTTTTGAATGGTGTCTATTTTCTGAAGTTCATAAAAGGACTTAATTCTCCAAGGACCACCTAAACATACCAAAATAAATAATGTGGTTTCTAAAAGCTAGAAAACGTTTGAGGGTTTGTTGGGTTTTTAAAAAAATCTTTAAGCCATTATAGAACTATCTTAAAACAGGCTTCTAAAATTTCACATCTGTCCTTCAAATCCTTTGTGACAAAATCTGCTGTAAAGATTTAGATGTGATGCATAGAAAGAGTAATACTGAAAACCAGGGAGAAACCAGAGAATCCATTTTAGAATGGACTACTGAGTCCATTAGAATGGTATACCGAAGTGCAAGGCAAATTTTCTGCCTCTAACCTTTCCAATCCTCAAAGTCAACTGACCATTTATGGCAAAGGAAGAAACAGCCAGAGCAGTTATTAGTTTATGCTGCCAAGCAAAGCAATGACAATTACTGTTTTCTTATTGGAGGACTTACTTTTAATTTGTGCCCAAACAGCACAGGACTGTGTTCTCACCTGAAAATGAAAACATAAAAATCACTGTTTCTCATGAGAGAAATTTTTTATCACTAACACCCTCTGCAAGAGCAGGCATCTACAACATACTGTATTTTATTGTCATTGAGAATGGAGTTTGTTATTCCCCTGGTAGCAGCCTCTAGCTTGTGTGAAAAGATTATAAAGGTAAGATTAGAGATAGAGCTTTGACAGAAGGCTGGCTCTAGCCTTTTAGATCATCACTCTTCCTTTCTTTCTACAACCTAGGCATGCAAGTAACATGGAAGGATCTTCAAAGCTGCCTGGATAAGAATTCAGAATTTATGAAATGCTGAGATAAGCCTGAATAAGCTGTATTAACTATATCCCCATGTGGAACATAGATGTTAAAATATGGTACTTAATAGCACGTTTTTGAAATACTAGATGGAGCATTTTTTTCAGCTATGACAACTTGCTTGGTAATTTTTAACATTTTTGATAGAATACTTGCAGTAGTTAATGTTAACAGTAGTTATCAAGGGTCTGCTTCTGCAGACATGTTTAAACAAGCTTGGTTTTTTTCTAGTAAGCTTTGACCCCTGTAGAGCTTTTTTCCCCCCAGCACTTCACATTCATACATACAGAAATTGTTCTATTTCAAGTTCTATTGTCTATTGCATAATTACTGTGAAGTCTATTTTTGTAGTGCTTCTATAAATACCTTCCTGCTAAACAATTTTCACAGAATACATACACATATTTTTTCCATATTTTGGTAAAATGTGTATTATGTTGCTCTTGGTAACAGTATGTTTCTGTGAAATTGAAGGCTACATTTTGAAGCATTTGCACAAAAGGACAAAGGCACATTTCTATGCTTAATCTTAACTTTTGTGTGTCTGCATGCTAAACTACAGAATCCCAATGTTTCTTAAACTCATTTTTTGTACGCAATTTTTTTGTTAATTAAAAAGACAAAAGACTACAAAGAAAATCCTCTTAGAAGCATGACAATAAAGAACAAAGGGTCGATTTAAAAACTGAACTAAATGCCAGATTCTGGAGACACTAGTGCAAGTGCCATCATCTTGAAAGAGCTACCTCCATGACATACTCTAGTTAGCAGGGAATCAGTCATCTCCTGCCTATCATAGAAGTTACAGAGCTCCCACGAATCTCAGCAGCAAAGTTCACTGATCTGCACTTTATACTAAATCAAATTATAAATCCCTTCATCTGACAAATTAGTACCTTTCCAGAAAGTTATCAGTGAAACTACTCCTCCAAATACTTGAGTACCCATGGATCTCAAAGTCTATATTTCAACCTGGATATTCACAGGTAGCTAAACTGGAGATAGAAATCCCTTCCACAGCTGCACACTTAAGAGAGTTCCAGAGAAAAGAAAAAAAACATTTCACCATGCATATACACTTGTCTCAGATGATCTTTTTATTGGGCTAATTTTAACAGACTTCTCACAGTATGGATCATTTTGATTCCAATTTTCCAAAAAGCTCATAGCATTTTTCCTGAAAAGATTGCATGTCATCTTCACCTTTCACGATCCTGCTCTTACTTCTGTTACACGCACAAACTGTTTGATCCAAAAAAGCTTGATGCTGACACTAAACAAAAGCTATGCTAAAGAAATTAATCTCAAATAAGTTTAAACTCCAAACACTTTTTTAAGTTCTTGCCCCTCACTACGAGCCTTGGCTCTCTGCATGGCATGGAATCCATAAAGTAATCACTAGAGATTAAAATTGGTACCAGATGGGTTTGAGTTATTTAATTAGCAGTGTCTGTCATAGAGAAAGACACTTCCAAGACCAGACCAGTTGTTCCACTTAAGTAAGGTTTTCATGATAATGACAGTAAATTCTCATTTGTTCCCAAATCCTCCCTTGGTCTCCATCATTCCTATGTTCCAAATGTCAAATTCATCAATATGAAAAATGGAAACTTACTATTTCCATTATCTCTGACTTCCCAACTTCTTTCCTGTACAACCCAAATGATCTCCTCAGATCATCTGACCAGCATTTTAACACATCTGAATGCCCTGCACAAATGAAATATGCATTTTAAATCCTTTATCTTGAAAAATAAACAGGAAGTAAAAACTGCACAGCAGACCCCTTTCTCAGGACCTCCAAATCTGAGCAAGGAATAAATGAATGTGGACTCAATAAAATGGAACAGCTTAATTGTCTTAACTGTGTCCACACACTTTTATCTGAACTGATTTTTCCACCCTTACGACAAAGAAAGTATGTCAGGTACGCTGAGGAATAATGGCAATAAAAAGTCACAACCAAGCCATGATTTTGCAGCACATACGACACAAATTGTACCATTCTCAGCATGAAGGGGTCTGGAGTCAGAGGGACTCTGGAGGATGCCAGAACATGAGTACAATAATGAGAACATTAGTTAGAAGTATATGACATACTTATAATGTGTCTGTACTCAAATGGAAATGTGTTCACAAGTAAAATAGACTACAGAAATGCTGATTTCACATGTATTAATAATTGAGGGCCAGTTAAAGAGCAGATTTTTTAAAAAGCAGACTTTTAAATATTAACTCTTGAATCTAAACTCAGTTACTCAAGTAATCAGATTTTCAGAAATTCTTAAAACCCAACAACCTTCAATTTACAATTCTTAATTTCTTTAACTTCTTAATACCAACAATTGCACAAAATACAAGGGCATGAGAATTGAAGGTAAATAACTACTTTTGAGCCACAGGCCTAAGTTCCATTTCAAAGAAGCAGAGCCAGGAGTCAAGCTGGTGGTATTTACAAGCCTAATGATTTATAAACGTTGTATCTTACTTTGTGCACTTCATCATGTAACAAAAGCCATACAGGAAAGCATGTATTAAGGAGTTGATGCATTCTAGATGGAAGGAAGAAAAGAGCGACTTCTACAACTAACAGTAATAATATTCCATTAAATGAGTGGCCTAGAAAATACATCTGGCAATGCTAGAGATGAAACATCAGGAAATAATCTATATGAAAGAGAAAGAAAACTTAGAAAAATGCATATGCAATCTGCACTGTTCTGTGCAAGAAAAGCCTCAACACAAGTAACAAGAGGAGTCATTCCTCAGTATCAGAAAAGATTGAAGGGAAAGAGCTGGGGAAGCCAGTGCATGCAACCTAAGGATACATAAACTGAGTTCACAGATGTATTTAGGAGTGCTTAAAAAGGGTAAACTTGTATACATTTGACTCATTAACAATCCTACCACACAGACTAAATTTTTCTAAAAAATACAGTTCAATATCCAAATTTCAGGGTATTTTGGGCTAACTTATGTATGAACTGAATGTCTTCAAATGTCATTTCCCTACCTATTCTCTCACAGAGTTAATTAAAACTTTATGACAAACAACAGACTTGTATCAGGATCAGAAACCACTTTATCTGTGCTATAAAAACTTCTTAGACTATTGTTGAAGTAGATGCCACACAAAATATATGCTGCACAGATCAGCAGATATCATTAAGAGCTATTACATGCACTTGTTTTATTTCACATACTTTGGTCTGAGGTAGAGTCGCAATTCTTAATAGAAGCTGTTTTAACTTACTGAGATTTGGGTGTAGGCTTCCAAAATTATAGAAAATTATTTACAAGTTACTCAGATCAGTTTTTGCACGTCTCATTGCTTTGTGCAATATACACAAAGACCTAAAATTCAATTTTAATTTTTTTTTTGGTGGCAGAGTGAGGCACTATTTACGTGGCTTTTTTCTTTGGTAGGGGTTGCTTTGTTCTGTTTTTACATTTCACATGCAGGAACTGTATGCACATGAAAAGTCTATGACTTGGCCCATATGAGAAAAAATTCCTGCTGCTGAGACCTGTACTATGAAAAAATGAGAAGCTGTTGACTTCTGAGATAGATAACAACTGGAAAACTAGTGGGATAATGACATCATGGGAGGCAAGACACTTGAGCACGAAACAGCTGAGATGTACATTTTAGAAACTTTTTGTTTCTAATTAAAATACATGTTTACTTTAAAATGACAAAAAAGTAATGCTAGTAAGATGCTTTTTCCACAAGGTTTTCCCAAGGGAGCTGGAGTTGACATTCATTGCTATGTGGAAGATAATACACATGATAAAATATATTTTTCCTTGTCAAATGGAGAACTGAAATATTTTGCTCTAAAACATTAATGTAAAAATTGAAATGAGTGACTTTCTCATTGCGAAGCAGTAATTCTCAGATTCTCACACTAATCTCTTTCACTAAGCTCTGGCCCAAGAAAAGACATCCTCAATTACTGAAGGCAGCGACGTCCCTTCTTTTTTAGTTTTTTCCATTGTTTGCCTTCCGGCATCCAGAGTTGCTCCAACATTACAATGACATAAATATCTGTAAGGAATTACAGGAGTTATTTAAAGAGCTTCAGATTTAATCTGTCAACCAACACATCCTTGCAACATCATAAAAAATATAGCACAAAGCTAACATTTTCCTCTTTTTTGCCCAGAAACGTTTCATTCAACAGTTGTAAAGAAAAGGTTTTAAAACATCCATTACCTTATTCCACTCACTTATTATTCTCAAAAAAACACAATACTCTCCTCCCAGCTTTAAAGGAGCATTATAAAACTTCCCGTAGTAATGTCTGTCTCCAAGAGCAATTGACATGTTATCAGCAACATCCTTCGCCTGAAATTCAGCTGCTACATATCCTTTAACGTCAGTGGTGTTACAAAAGAAAGTTGCAGCAGCAAAGGAGTCACAAATAAAAGTGCTTTGCAAACCCAGAGGAAGCACAATCACTTGATAAAGACTAGAGAAACAAGAAAAGTAAACATTAGCCCTCACTTCAATGTACTGAGCATCAGACATTCATTAATTCACATTGTCATTTCTATTTGTAGCCTCCCAATAATGTCCAATACAAATGTTTCTTATACTAAAATACTTCTCTGCGTGTGTTCCATTGCGTTTTGAACCAACAGCATTGCATGCATGGCTTAGCACTGGTTCTCCTCATCCCATGCACATTAAATCTACATGTTTATCCATGTTCAGAAGAACATCAAACTGACTTATTGCAGGCTACCAATTGCTCCTCTCATCTAACGCATAAGTTCCCCTATAAAACAATACATCATTGGCCTCTAAAAAAGATTAATAGTTTCCCAGAAACAAGATTTTTTCTGCTTAAAGAAGGAGAGGACATACACCATTTATAAAAAACTGACCAAATCTGTCTTCAGACCTCTCACAACAATGTTTAGTCTATGGTATCCAACCATAGGAAGACTAATTACTAGGTCTGTTACACTAGTCATTTCCTGAAACATTATCAGCTTTCAAATATTTTCCGCTTTAGTATAATGTTCAGCTACAATTATCATTTCCTTCTATCACAAACAGCACTTAGTAAGGTGTAAATCCCTTTTCTCTAGAAATGTATTTTGGTAGTAATACAGTAATATGAGAACACTACTTCAGAATATGCATAAATACAGGTATTGTTCACCATTTCCTCTGGCTCATAGGAAAAAAAAAATGACTGGCTGCATGAGTTTGTTGCGGGGGGGGGGAAATCACACAGGTAGAGCTGTACTTGGATTCATCAATAAAAATCTACCGTGACTTGACTGTGGATAAAGTGGGGGAAAAAACCCAAAACCAAACAACAGTGAAAACTCAAAATTATCTAAAACAGAATTTTGTTCCAGAAAGCAAGGAAGAGTCTGAAGCCAAATATTACTCTGCCAAGGGAGGAGAAACTGGAAGTTAAGCTGAAGTTTTTTTCCCATTGCTAACAAAAATAATCTAACTCCCCAAAAAAGTTCTAATACATAAGTAACATAATGTTTTTTGAAAGAGTGAAGAGTGCACAGAGACAAACCTGATCGGTCCATTTTGATCTTCTGCTTTCCGGAGTCTGAGCAAGGGTGCAGAACCTTTTACTGCAACAAATTCTACATCTGGGAAAGGGGGATCTAAAAAGTAAACAAATACCAGTGCATCAGAGAGGTTTTAGAAATATTTCAGGCATAAGGGTTCCTAGCTATTTCTTCCCCCAAAACTTCCTCTGTTAACTGAGCCTCAAACCCTCACAGCTAAAATCTGCAGGCAACATAAATAGTCTGGTGAGGAAAAACACAGAGCATGATGGCATAGCAGCCCCACCTTAAACCCCAAACTTCAAGTGTATTGAAGTGTATCTGCTAGCTGTGAAAAACAGAGATGCCCCAAAATGACGTTAAACTACAGAGAAACGAGACAGGAAAGATTTATTGGAAGAAGTAGTATTATTGGTCAATGAGAAGAAAAAGATGAAACTCTGGGCACACAGCCCACTGCAAGAAGTAAAATGGTATGAATAAAGGAGAACCTATTGGAGTCAAAAGCACTTTCAAGAAGGCAACTTCCTTAGCTACTGCTCACAGTCAGCTAGCAATATCCAGTCCCTCGAATTGGATTTCCATATGGGTGCAGAGCTCTAATTTGTTTTAGTGGGAATTTGCATCAAGGTCAAAACTTAACAAACACTTCTGCCTCTAACTTCAATGGCAATGATGACAGCTGCACACTGACAGAGACTGGTGCTATGATAATGGAAATTACCAACTATCAGCCTGGAAGCAAAAATGAGAAGAGCTTCAGTGTGCACAACGAAAGGGACAGAGTGCGAACCACAGACACTATATGCTCTAGAGGTCTGGAAGAACTAGCACAGATATTTACAGGTATGGCTAGGCTGTTTGAAAAATAGTTTATCAAGCTGTTGATGTGGTATCTGACTAAAAAGTAACAAAACCAGTGTTTATATACAGAAAATCAAGGCTTCAGAGCACGGTTAGAAAGAATAATCAATGTCATGGAAGACAAACAAAAGACAATCAATGCAGATTTGCCGAAGTCACATCAGGCAAAATCTTGCTGAGATTCATGGATTATTCAAACAGCTGGAATACGGATAGCTGCACGTATATGTTAAAACACAGAAAATCATTAGTTCAGCAGGAGAAAATGACGCTTGGTAGAAAAAACGTCAAGTAGGTAAATAACTAGTAAACAGGGAGCTAGCAAAATACAGCATGTTGGAAGCAGAAGTACTGGGGTGCAGGAAGGTTACTAGAGGAGTTCCTCCAAGACTAAACACAGTAAGTACTAACTCCGGCATTTTGTTAACAATCATGGTGGAAAATACAGGTGCATACAGACAAATTTTACTGCTCAAACAACGGTAGACACGGTAAGACAAAAGCAGTATGGAGACATTGCACAAGAAGAACTGAAATACTTCTACAGCTGTTGTTCTGCAGAAACAGGATGAAATTCACCAGTATAAAGTACAAGGTGATACACTTGGGGCTATTAACAAAACTTTTTGCTATATATTCTAAGTTCCTTTGAGTAGTTGGAAGGCATATTAGCACATCACAGAATGAGTGTTAGACATCCAAAAGGTAACAGAGGAAATAAAAGTCTGCTCTAAAAAGCATAAGAAACAGATTTCTGTAATGCTAGAATAGTATCACGAGAGGTACAGAAGGCCTATATGTGATCATTTCACACTGTCTGAAGTTCCAATCATCAGTCTGACAGAGCTAAGCGAAACCCGTGCAGAGGATGACTACAAGAAAGATAGTCTTATATGAGGAAAACAAAAACTTGTCTTTGTAGCCTATGAAAAAGAAATTTGAAAGGCTATGTGATCTCTGCTTTAAACAGATGAAACATGGGAAAGAACTTAAGTACAGTATGTCCAAAATGAAGACAACAGGCCATATAATCATCCCTAGCAAGAAAAACTCTACCTTGCCCTTTGCAAAAATCATCCTCAAGAGAACCTCCTGAAAGCTTACTTAGCCAGATGAATTGCTCTAGTAGTTCTCTTTAGCTGGTCCTCTCCAAAATCAGGCTACAGGTGAACCATCAGTGAAGAAACCAGTTATGTTTAGGATTGAAAATAAAGTAAGATTTCTATCTAGCAAAGCCTAATGTTCTACATTGGCTTCCTTCCAAAAGGGTAGAATAGTTTTCTATAGAATAGTTTAACAGGTAGATAGTTTTCTGAGTTAATGAAATGTATTATATGGATGCCTGCAAGAACAGGCAATGGTCTTTACTTCAAGAGGGTCTTTCCAACACTTCTGCAACTGCAGATATTATAAAATGTATAGAGAGTATTTCTATCCGAACAAAATAACAAATAATATTTGGCATCCAACCTTTATGTCCTTTGCACCTTGCAAACATAAGCAAACAGAACTTAAGAACTGTAAACTCTCCCCTAACTTCAATGGTTCCTCAGCGCAGACATTGCCAGTGGACATAGTGAGAGGAAAAATGTATCTGTCAGGGTAGATTAATCTGTTACATTTCTCCTATCTTCCTTTCCTTTGGCATCCAAACCAACCAGAAGACATTATTCTTAATTTCTTTCGATAATTTTCCAATTTCCAAGAAAAACTTGGGAATTTCTTCTTTAACGTCAGCCAGAATGTGCATTGAATGCAACAGTTTTGCATCTTGTTTCCAGACAAGCAGTGCAAGTGGGAACAGGGGACAAAACGACTGCTGACTTAAGTTAGTAACAATCACAATTTTTATTTACTGTAATTTGACAAGAAAAACACAAAACATGAAAATAAATAGCCATCCAGCACCAACAGCCCTAGTAAGTGGGCAAAACAGAGCAAAATCTAAAAAAACCACAGTGCTTTTAAAGCTTGAAGCCTTTTGCCATCTTTAATTGCTGGTAAGAAATATTAATTACTACAAACATCAAGCGCACTGAAGACAATCTGCCTGTTTTAATAAACAAGTTAACAACTTGCAACAACACAAAGTAGTAATAATAGTTAAAAGAAAAAAAAGATTTCCTTTTTGCTGCAGCGACCAGAAAGGAAACTCTGAAGGAGTTACTCCATATGCAGTATTTGGCCACTATGAAAATTTAATAAAAGAAGCACCTTTCCAGAAATTTAACATAAAAAAAAGAAAAGCCTGCTGTGAGGTCAACATATTCCAGATTTAAAAATCCACATGGAAAAAATACTAACTTAACACCACCTAGAACAGGTGGAGGGAAAGGAGGAATGCTATGGAGAGATTAGGACTTGCAGTAGCTGAGCTGTGAGAAGAAAGCAAGATCCTCCAATCTGTTCAGGTGCTGTTAGCACCCTGCCTTTGTTAAAGGGTTTGGGAGTTTTTTAACTCTTCACCACAGAACAGACTAACATATCTGTAGCAGCACCAGGAAAATGCAGAACACAACAAGAAATGCAAGTATATCTACAGACAACCCCACTCTAAGCACTTCCTTGTCATAGCAGTGCTCTGTTACTAGCACTCAGGCATTTCACACACAGGCTGATTTTCTAAAATAAGAATCTATCCACTGAGTCTTTCTCTGAAAATGAAGACAGGCTGCAGGAACAAAGTGCATGACAGGAAGCGCCTACCATTTCAACAGCACAGGGCACACGCCTCAATGCTGGAGCAAAAGCCTGCTTGGTGTTTTACTCTAATCATGCTCTTTAGAAAAAGCTAGCAAGTTGGAAGCACTTCACTGTTAGTTATCATGAAAGCATTTACAATGGAACAGCTACATTTCTTTCTTTAATCCTGGAAATGAGCTGTTTACATCTTGTTTTAAAGCCCTGGTTTTTTCCCATACTGTTTACTGCTGTAGTCTAAAGATTTCACTGGCAAACCACCACAATAAAAGGAACACAGGCACTTTTATGACATTCTCCAGTAGTGAGAACAAGAATATTTAATGCCTTTCCTGTCATGTGACCTGTTGCACAGCTCTGAAGCTGTAACTCTGGGATAAGACTGTGCTACTTACCTTTGGATATATAATCCAGGCAAGAAATGTTGTAAGTTTCCTATACACAGACACATCAAAAATGAATGCAAACCATTTGCACAAAACTTGTTAAACTGAATGATTAGTACCTTATTAAAAAAATCTTTGCTTGATGCCAGCATAGCAGTCTTTACGGCTTCCCTTCAGCATTTCGTGCTAATGATAAAGCTTTAAAAATAGTAATGGAATTGAACTACAAAGTCCAAAACCAGATGGTAACTCTTCCCAAGTTTAGAGAAGTAAAATCAAAGATTCCTCTTAAGGTCAAGTTCTAACTGAAACAATCCTTTGCTGAAATAACACCATCATCTGATCTTCATTTCCTGCAAACAAGGTATTTTTTTAATGGCTTGGATAACATTTCCTTCTTGTAAAATAAGTAATACTGGATTCAGTGATGATTTCTCATTACTCTTTCTCCTCTTGATCTTTTGCTTAGAATCAAGGTGTATTTTGAGTTTGAGGGCTTTATGTCCAAATAGTTTTTTACTGATATTAAAACAATTTAAAAACATTGATGTAAATTTTTTTTAAAAAAGGTAGAGATATTGACACAACAGAAAACGTTTTTTACCATTGATATTACTGTGTGAAGTGTAAGTTTACTATACATATTACAGCATAATTGCTTTAACAAAGAGTGAGAAGATATTTTTAACTTGGAGAAAGACATTAATTAAAGAAAGGAGGGAAAGAAGGAGGTTGAATAAGTCAAGACTACATCTACAGAAAATGATCATTTAAATCTTTTAAGATTGTATCTTAAATACGGAAATAATAGCAGGGTGTACACGTGACCTTTTCATGTATAAATTCATAGCTGGAAAGAGCTTACAATCTATCTTCCTGCCCACTATAGCCTATACTTGTATTGGTTTTTTTCCATTTTGTATTTCATTCATTTTACTTAATGCTAATTACACTAACCAGCTGAGGACAACATAAAGGCTGATGCAGATACATTACTATAAATTTGTAAAGGACTACCTGAAACAATACTAAAGAACCCCAGTTCACATAGATGGAAAAGGATAAAACAGCAAAGAATTTTGTTCCACATGTAAAGCACTGGCTATAAAGCATATTCCATGCCACCTGCAAAGTGCTTTGTAAACAGAATGATAGAGGTAATCAGAAAAATCATGATTTCACGAATATTTATGAAAGAATTCTTGCTGTGAAGGAGGTCAGAAAAATAATGGAGAAGTGGAGTTCACATGAGTTTAAATATCATATGCGTTTGAATAGTTTCTGCATAAAAATACAAAGTGCATTAATAAATACATGTACAAAAGTATTTTCAGGATTGGCAGCTAATTTCCTCGCTACGTTTAAAAAAAAAAAATCATGCTTAGGTTTTAATCCCTCCCCGTTCCCCATTACATAAAACAGAGTCTCCCTTCTTTGCAATACTCATGCTCTGAAGCTGCACATAGTAACAGATTGTCTCTCTGGAGGTATGCGAGGCCTAAGAGTAAGAGCTGTCAGATCACCACATCTCCAACAGTCTTTCACTTCCTCACTGGAAAGGAGACTTGTTTTTTCCCTCCTTTTCCCGGCCTTAAAGAAGTCCCTTTATGAAACAATGAGTGTAAATCTTTCTCATCATACAACAGAGCAGAACAATGATGTACCTTTTATGTCGTGTACACATCCATGGATGGGCAAACAAATAGGGCATCATAACTTGATCTGTAATGTAGTACATTTTTCACATAAAAAACACAGGGCTCTAGAAGATTATATTCAGTATGTGATGGAATTCATTCTTTCAGTTCAAGTAACTTTCTAGATTCCCTGCATGTGAGTCTGTTTTCTGACTTTGTGTTCATATGAAGAGAGAGAATACACACACAAGAGTACATGGTCTGCATGTATATCCTGGACTAAAACAAAAAACAAACCACCAGCTGAGAAACATAGGAACTACTACAACTGTCTCACGTACACAGGCTGGGGGCCAAATCTACCCAAATCCACTGGAAAATACACATAAAAATATGTAAGAAATGACAGCATGTGTGAACAGTAAACATGCAACAAACTCAAAATACACCTTGATTATAAGCAAAAAATCAAGAGGAGAAAGAGTAATGAGAAATCATCACTGAATCCAATATTATTTATTTTACAAGAAGGAAATGTAATCCAGTAACTCGGGCACAGAAGATCTATTTCCAGTGTCGAAAAAATTTTCTGTCTTATGTCTTAGGTCACAGTGGTCTGCTTTAAACTAAAAAATGCTAGCAAGACACCGTAAATAAGTAGGCATTCATGAGCTTCCCAAAGATCACAGTTTTGTCACATCCATCATAAATAATCTACCCCAAAGTAAAGCTTGTAAACAGATTCAAATACCAATAGTATTTTAATGCATCTCAACTGAAGTTACTCTTATTTAGGATATTAGCATTGGCTCTTTATCTATTCAAACACTTGCAAGTGGTTACAAAATTCAGTCGCCTGAAATTCATATGTGAAAACAGATAACGAAATTAAGAACAACACCTTGTCTTGAGCATGCCTTAATAAATGATCTTCAAGAAGGAAAAGGAACAAAGCCACATGTAAGTAGCATAATCCCACAGAAATAATGAATGAGAAATTACACCCACAAGACACTCCTTTCCTTCCCTGGAAAGAGACACAAACTCCCTCCTTGTCTAAAAGACCATCTTGCTACCATCTGTTTACAACTAGAACATAATCATTGCCTAATCATTTTTCATAATTGACTCAATTTCCTATCTCAAGTAGTCAAGTGCTGAGAGCTTGTCTAAAATAAGCTAAAAAGATATAAAGGACTGTGCAAGATGCGTCCTACTGGAAGCAGGAAAGGAGCGGAATTTCAATGATCCATGAAGCATTTGCTAGACTATATTTACCATCCACAAGATGATGGGCAAAACCAACTTCGTGCTCAGCACAGAACTATTTTAAAAGATACTACCTGCCAGGGAGAAACTGGAGTTTTAAGTTCTTTTTTTCTTTAGAAATACTATGGATATAATATAACCTCATTCAGAAACTATACAGATATAAATATAGATACTCGTAATATAGAAGTAGCTTTCTTAACATGCATTTACAAATCTTCCATTTGAAAAAAGACCCAGACTTATTGCTAGCATTTACATGCTTATTGCATTCTGCAACAAGTCTTTAAGAATTTACATAATTACTATCTTTGTCAGGAAATTAAGTCTGTTAGTGTTCATCCCACTGTCTGGGACATGTTTCTTCACAGCAGCTGAAACTCCACAGTCCAGATTTCACAAACTCTCAAAATGCAGTAGGTATGGTGAAGTCAAGGAGATACATCTGGATTTGCCCCCAGCTGGGAAAACAGACCAACTGACTGTGCATTTGTTGAAGGATGCCATACGAAACCTTAGACAACAAATGAGGCAATCTCCAGTACATTAACAATGAAACAATTCTGTAAGTCTCAGCTTCCTTAGAACCTTTGTGCTTAAGGTGTACCTTGCATTTACACCGTAACATTTAGCCAGAAAACCACCACAGCAAAAAGACACTTTTCAGACTTAAGCTGGCAGATAAATTGAGATCATTCCACCCACCATAGAAACACAACCATCTGGTTAAACAATGTACACGATTACAAGATAAATGGACAAACAAAGAAGCAAATTATACACCTACTCTAAAATTATAAATAGTTTTTTATATAAATTAGGTTGCTTTTACAGTAATGCAGTCCCCAAAATATAAGGCACAGAAGTCAAAGTGACACTGCCAGAAGAATTATTTTAACTGTATCCTTTTCATCTTAGATAAGCTGAAATAGCAACAAATTTAATGTCTTACTTAAATTCTTATTATTTGGTGAGCTTTGCAGCATGATCACTGTTGGTTTTTCATTTTCACTCAAGTTTCAACCGCAAAAAGACCTACTTTCATTTCTTAGTTTCCATTTTAAAAAGCACAATATGGAGCTTGCATGGCAAGTTTTGGATGGTGATTCCTAATGACAGAGCCTTTTATTGCTCATTTAAAAAAGTAATTACCAGATATAAAACAGCATGCGTAGCAGGATCTTCTTTCAAAATGGAAATGACCTAACTTTTATGCAAAGACCTTTGCTGGGGCTATGCAGGCGCATTTGTTAAGCACTAACTCAGCACAGAGGAAAACATGCCAGCTGCCAAGGCACAAATACCTCTTCACACAGCACCTGCTGCAAAGTGTTCTCTAGAGCTCTGCTGAGTAAATGACCTGACGCAATCCTGGAGAGTTTAGGAAATGTCACACTGTGACAGAGTAAAGAGCTATGCCTTTACTCTTGAGTATGTATTCAAAAATTACCTCAGTCAACCAAATTCTGAGACGGCTTATTAGTTTTTAAAAAGCTACATGTGCTCATGAACTTATGCATGCTACTTTTCAGCGACTGCTAGGAAACTTCTGAAAATGAATTCTGAAATCACTACAGTAATTTCTTTTTTAAAAAAAAAAATTTATATACTAAACAGTAGCTTTAGGAAACAAGAGATGTTTTGCCTTTCATGAAGCTTAAAAACCTTAGATTTACTATTAAAATATTGTAATACTACCAATTTCAAACCGACCACAAATGCCCTGGGCCATCATGAACAGTCAGAAAAGAATTGGTTCCATCTAGCGGCTGAACAGAGTTACAGACACTCGGAGACCTTTCATGTTTCTTACCTATTACAATTTGAGCCCCAATGAGAAGAATTATACCAGCACCAAACTGCACTTCACAGCGTAATAACCTAATACAGAAAGTCTGACAGTATAGGGATGGTGCAAAACTGTTCTAAACAAAAAATGAGCTAAAAAATTACAGATGTTTTTGATCATAGCATTTTAGTGCTATACAAACATCTTGCTAAATAATGAAGTAAAGACTCTCCCTACAGAACCTTATTTACTCAAATGCCTTTTATCTTTTACTCTACCAATTATAGATGAAGGTATCTGTCTGAGGTACTTGCAGTATTCTCTATACTTTGGATCCTTGCTGACTTTAGCGATATCTGTTGCCACAAATACTCATACGAAATGCAGTTGTGCTATTATCTCCACAGTGGAGAGAACTCGTACTGAAAAGTGACTCATCCTTAAACAAGGCAGGGACTTTAAACCCAGCTCCCCTAGATACCAATCTTATGTCTAACCCACCAAACAACCTTTCCCTGCTGTGCCAAAATGACACTTCAAAACATTGCAACCCAATTTCTCTCCCCCTTCTGCTGCTGGATTGTCAAACCTATGAAATCTGTGAAAACAAACAACAATGAACAATTTCGAGCATCGAAAAAGCACTCTGACAACCCATCATACAATCTGTTTCACTTGAGCCTCTTGCACCCGATAGGTACTTTTATAAACACATAAAATAAATGGCAGGACCTACCTGTGATTTGTGTTGTCATGGAAACAAGCAGTGAAAAATTCAAAGCTACCATGGAAATATTAACAGAGTAATTGGTGCCTGGCTGCAAATCAAAACAAACTTCTGGAGCCTGCTTGTGTGTGGTAAGGTTGAAGGTCATTTCATGAAAGAACTCCTTCTGATACCANGGAAAAAGCACTCTGACAACCCATCATACAATACGGTTTCACTTGAGCCTCTTGCACCCGATAGGTACTTTTATAAACACATAAAATAAATGGCAGGACCTACCTGTGATTTGTGTTGTCATGGAAACAAGCAGTGAAAAATTCAAAGCTACCATGGAAATATTAACAGAGTAATTGGTGCCTGGCTGCAAATCAAAACAAACTTCTGGAGCCTGCTTGTGTGTGGTAAGGTTGAAGGTCATTTCATGAAAGAACTCCTTCTGATACCAACGCTGGCCTTGCACATGAAACTGTAATCAAACAATCACAGCATGGAAATTGCAATGTTAAATCACTTGCATTCAGTCATGTAATGCTCTAAATTAGAAAAAAAAGCAGAAAAACACATTACTGCATACAGAGTGCCAAAACTGCTGGCACTGACAGTTAAGTGAAATTCAAACGCTTTCAAAATTAGACAGGAATTGCAGTCCCTCTTGATCAGATCTGATATTGTTATAGTTCCTTCACTTCTCCTAGTCTATCCTCTTTTTTATTAGTGCTGTTATTTCCCCCAAGTCTTGATTTCCGACTAACATACAGGCTTCCAGTAATAGTGCACTTTCATTGTAGTATACCTTTATGATGCAAAGCGATGAGTTATAAAAGTAAGCTCACATTAACACCTCTCTGGTTTGACCCTGAGGATCAAGTCAAAATCAAGTAGTTTTGACCTACACCAAAATGCTAAGTACCCTCCAGGATCTGCCTACAGACAGCTGTTTCCAGGCAAATTTACAGACTTATAGTGGGGTCTTTTTTTGTTTCAGCTGGATTTTGTGTGTGTTTGTTTTGTTGTCAATGTCTCAAATCATCATGAAGCTATTAACTTAAAGCCTCTCCTGATCATTCCTCCGTTAATGCAAACCAAAATGCGTGCTGTATTTTAATCATGTACTAATTTTCCTTTAAATAGATCCTGTGCCTTTAGATAATTTCTGAGCACCTATTAGCACGTGGAAATTTGAGACAACAGCAGGTGGTCAAGTCCTGGCAGAGACAGTTCATCTAGAAATGCCCTGCTGGAATGAGGGAAGACTGAAAGGCAGAGGGGAATGACTCTGCGGAATCGGAACAGAGTTGTCTGAGGTCTGAATATGGCAAAGTTTAAAGTACAGATAGGGAAGGCAAAATAGAGTAGAACAGGGCCAAAAGTAAGCAAGAAACAGGAGACTACAAAAGAGCATGGTGGCTTCTTTTTTATTTTGAAGGTTGTTATGCAAGATACTCCCTGGGTTTTTATGACAGACATTAGAATAAGGAACGCTGCTAGCATTGAATGTTTGAAAAATTACAGTTTTTTTCACATAGGTGATGGATATGAATTGTTTTCTAGATTCAAAATACAGATTGTCACTTACCGAGTATCTGTCTTCCGCATCAGTTCCCCTGACATTTCTCCGCCATTTCAAGCAGGTATCATTAAAAATTAATACATTATTGAAAGCTTCCTTTACTGTAGAGACAATTAAAAAAGGGACAACTTATTATAAAAACTTCACTGTTTTCACCTTAACTGAATATGAGTAGCTGAAATTTTTTTAAAAAAAAGTTTTAATTCTCTTCTGAGAAGGAGGTAGAATCTGATTTCTTTTTGAATGAACAAACACAGTAAATAAAGCACAAACAATTCCCAGAGAAAATGGCTTTCGGAAAAACCCAAGCATGCTATTCAGGAAATCAAGATAGGATTTATTTGTCCAGACCTAGGGAGATTATAAGGACAGAAAGATCCAGGGATTCACATCTTCTGACAGAAATCAAGTTATCATGGAAAAATTTGACACAGTTGATACCCTTTAGGAAAATGCACATGAGAAAAAACATTTTTGTGAACTGCAAAGGCAATTACTTCTCAAGGTCTGTCTCATCAGAATTAGCATGTCAGAAGGCAAGCTTACAGTTTCCATATCCAAAATACTACAGAAACCTGCTGTTACAACAGGCTTCTCTACAATTACTGAAAAACTGCCAGAACACTGTTCATCACTGCTAAGCATAGGAACATTACCTGTAATGCTCACATAACTTAGATTAGTATCATACAGCACAACAACAGGGAACTCTCCCACAGGAGTTCTCTGGCAGAGAATCAGTTTTCAAGGCAAGGAATGGAAACCAGTAAGCACTGTAGCATGGACTGAAATTCCAGCACCTAGCCAGGAATGCCACTGCACCAATCCTGCCTCAGCCAGAAGACAGATCCTGAAGAAGCAAGTTTGCCAAATCTTTCCAAATGGCACTTACTGCCACTGCTATGTTTGCTGATAGACTCAATGACCCCAGTAAGCCTAACGGAAAATGTCTTGCAGAAAAAGATGATGCTGATGGCAGCTACACGTGTGTAGTTAGCATAAAGAATTATATAATCTAGGAGACAGTCTGTTATCCTGCAGCACAGTAAATTCTTTTGTAAGTACAGAGAATACAAAACATAACCTACCCTTTGTTTGAACTGCTACTGTAACTGAGACAGTCATGTTTGTGGAAGAGATGGTAGTAATATTCACCACGTAGTTACTGCCAGTATTGAGATCTAAACACACCTTTGGATTATCTTCACTTGTAGTGATGTTAAATACTGCATCTTCTGAGAACGTTTTCTCACCCCATCTTTGGCCCAGTATGTGAAACTATTGAAGGATTAATAAAAACGACGGTTCAATTGGTTGTGGCTCTCCAAAATTCAAAATACTAGTTCAATTAAGCCTTTAGAACCTAGGATTACATCTGTTTTAGAATGTCAGCTCAATTAAAAAAAACAGACTTGTGACTAACTGTTTTGGAGCAACAAGATGCCTTAGTAAGTTAGATCTTTAATTTCTTCTGGTTGTCAGAGTTACAAGTAATTTTTTCATATATTTCTACAACAAATAGAAGGAATCTTTAACATAGACCCTACAAACATCTCCAACAGAAAGAGTAAGGTGTAAGTAAAAATTCTTTCTTGTTTACAGCACACAGATTGAAACTACATCTGCTTGCTACTTTCTTTTCTTTCTGCTAGTTTTACTCCCTTGTCCTACAGAAGCAGTGGTAAGACTGAACGCCAAACAGTAAAAGACAAGCTTCCCTAAGATCATTCCAGTGCAGTGAAAAAGAAACCTGTTTTTTGTACAAGAAGAAGGGACAGACAAAACTCAAGCTCAAGGCAATCCAGACTGTGTTCTAAACTTCACTGCATACACCCTATGCCTAAATCATCCTCAGTTTTGACTGTTCTGGAGTGTCTTGCAGATAGCTGAATTCAGGCAAAAGCATGTGTACAGAGTACATTACACCAGATATCCACAGCTTGCCAGTTATCACTGGGACAGGTTGTTTTCCAAAGTTATCATCCAACCTTGAAACATATTTTCCACATTAACCTACCCAGCCTGGAGGTCCTAAATAATCCCATTTTTCTTTTTTGCCTATTTGTACATGGTCAAAAAAACAATCCTTCCCGGGATGTTGTCATTCTCAAACAACGAGAATTCTCTGTTTTGGCTTCTGATAACACTGACTGAACTATTTGTTTCTGAGAATTTATATCTTAACTTTTATTCTTATGTTTGTAGATGGACAAAAAGAAGAGCGGATACCAAGGTTGCTTTCAACTGCCATGAAAAACAGTTCTAAAATGTTCAGATATAAGACGGCTGAATCTCTTGAGCAAGGCACATTATTTCAATATGCCTTGAATTTCCAAAACAAGTTACATACAGTATCTGCAAGTGATACACTGTTTACTTGTAATGTCTGCATCACAGACAGGGACAAAGTCCAGGTTTTGCAATGTTTTCTGTTATCAATGCAATCTTGAGCTCTAGAACAGAATTTCACAAAAACATGACTTGTGCTGAAATGCTTCTTACAGTTTCAAGCAGATGTTTAGGTGATTTACCGGAATGGGACCCCAACAGCTTTTGAGTTTTTCACTCAACTTTAGCACAGGGATTTGTTTCTTTCTAACCCAGTCACCTTNCCCAGGTTTTGCAATGTTTTCTGTTATCAATGCGATCTTGAGCTCTATAACAGAATTTCACAAAAACATGACTTGTGCTGAAATGCTTCTTACAGTTTCAAGCAGATGTTTAGGTGATTTACCGGAATGGGACCCCAACAGCTTTTGAGTTTTTCACTCAACTTTAGCACAGGGATTTGTTTCTTTCTAACCCAGTCACCTTCAGGTTTCCAGATAGTTCACTGGGAAGAGTGAGACAAATTACCATACAAACAAAACCCCACAGAACAAATCTCCACTGCTGACTCACCAGAATTAACCAGAACAAAGACACTCCCAATCTCAAATACTGCCCCACTTACTGTGTACGTTTCCTGCACTCCCAGTCTTCCAGTTTTCCTTTGCCACTTTACACACGTTTCATTGAATATGGACAAATTACTGAATAACTCCTCTTCTGTAAGCAAAAACATGAACGCAGAATGAAAACAGTTATTTCTTATGCAAATCTTAGTATGTTTGGAGCAACTGTTTATTTCTTCCTTTTTCCTGTTTTTTTTTTTTTTGGGGGTTTTTTTCCAAACAGAAAAAATAAAACAAGGCAGACAGAAGTTGGGTAGTGAGTTTTCCCTTAATTGTGTTGGCTCCTAAAATTAAAATACAAGGCTAACTGAAGAAGCATGTTCTGAGCTAATGACTGTTAAGTCCTTAAACTCACAGACAGTATGACAAACTATGACGACTAATGAAAACAGAACACTTTGCTAGGCTTGCATTTTAATGTAGAACCATTTTAATTCAAATGACTTCACAGGTCTTGAAAAGGACATTAAAACTACATTACAGTTGCCTGATAGCAAAGAAGCAAGCTTATTAAGTCCATCAGACCACTGATATGTTCCTATATATAAATGTATACATATACAACAGCACTGTTTCTTACACAAAGATCTTCAGTATATACTGTACTAAAGACCAGAATCTTTCACGCCGGGTGACCAATCCAGACAAAAGAGCCAATGAGAAAAGACATTTTGTTCTGCTTCAGACATTCCTCCTAGTCAGAACACATTAAACTTGTACCATGTATAGGTATTCCTGTACTCCTGGGTTGAAGTCTTTCATTAAAGTGTGCTTATGACAGTATTACAACATCAAAAATGAAAAGCGATAAACAATGCCCCAATTCCACTACTTCTGCCACCGTTCTATATTCTCCTTGAACTTGAAGGCCAGCATCTGGATCTCGTGAGATGCAATGGACTTCTTCTAAAGAATGAGCCACTCACAAATCAACTTGCAGACTTTGTAGACCACTGTATCTCAAGAATTAGAAGTTTCATTAAACTGCAAATAAAAAAGTCATGCAGATTTAAAAGAGCTGTCTGTAAGAAAAAGAGGCTACCAATAAGCCAACAAACTTACAAAAAATGCTCTTCTGCAAGCAACAACCTGCATTACAGTGTTTTAAGATAGCTTGTGTGTTATTTTTCCTTGTTTTATAATAAATAAAATTAAGTAAAACACTTAAAAGAACGAAGCCCACAGAAATAAGCATGTAGGGAACACCACTGTAGCAATCAGAGATCCATCCCTCAACACACTTCTCTTAATTTACACTCCTTTAGGAGTTGGCTTATGCCTTGGAGAAAAAGCACACCCAGGAAGATCAACTCCTCTGTTCTTTTTTTAGTCAGTTCTCTCACAGATGTCATCAGATGCAGAGCAGTTGCCTTCACATAAAAAGACAATCAAGTATGACAATCAGAGTTAAGAACAATGCTTCTTCTGATGATAACTCAGATTGACAGTGAACGTGTTCGCTCCTCTTTCCTTCACCGTCCTTCAAATAGTCACTCCTTTGTCCTACTACCGTATTGTCTTACTACATTCACTACATGACCAAGGTCACAAAAATCCAAGCTCGTATAGAGTCTAAGCTGAAAAGCCCTTACTGGCTGCTGAAAAAATGGAGATTTATAGGACAGCCTTGGTAGATATTTCAGAAATATTCACAAAATAGTTGGTGTAATGCCCTGCTGCAAAAGCAAGCATAGCTCAGGGCAGTCTTCCTCCATACGTAAACTTCATTACCATTTCACAGGGGTGCCCTTGTAGCACGTGGACATGAAGCTGTCACTGAAATAAATGAATACATTGACAGTCTCTAAAATTCCTCTATGTAGGCAGTTGTAACTTTTCACATACTTTTTTTACCTACTGTAACTTTTTAAGTACTTCACAGCACTTTCTTTTTCCTTTTCTTTTTTTTGATTATTAGAACTGTCATAAAACTGTCAGGTATTCCCTCTCCACATATTCAACAAATAGGTGCCTCACTCCCTACAACACTTTATCTCCCAACTGATTCTAATTCCTCCATTCCAAACGGTCATTAAATATGGAAATTCTGTTGAAAGTTTCTTCTTCTACAGAAGAGAAGAAGAAAAAAGGATTAATCTGCATGTCATCTAAAACAACTTTCCTTACAAATGGCGATGTGACTAACTGTATTTAAGTGCTGCTTATTATTACTGGTATCTGTTTGACCATAATGTCTAGAAACTCTACAGTATTAAGACTTCTGTATCAACACAGAGCAAAACAGTAAGTTCAGTTGCTGTATTCTTTAAACAACATACGTTTTTGTTAAAAGACCAGATGGCAAAAATGAGTCATTAGAGCACAGTCAGAGGGAAAATGTTTGCATATCCATGAGATCTGAATCGAAATGTATAACAAGAACAAAAAAAGTAATCTCACTAAAACCATTCAGCAAGAAAGTCAGGCACTTGATTCACGAGTTTGTAAAAGACACTGTAAAAAACATAAAGCAAAATAAAGCAGCCAACAACAAAAAAATGATTATGCCAGGTATTCAGGCAAGGAAAGAAATCTTACACAGTGACCTCCTTGGAAGGAAAAAGGCAGAACTAGTAGCATTTTTTTCTGTAACTACATCACTTTTTCTGTCATACTTTCTGAACTTTCAGAAGGACAAAGTCACCATGCAATTATCACACATCCACAGAATAGCTGGTAGATTTTTTTCTCAAAAGTTTCCACTCCAAATGAGTGTGAGTGAAAGAGGATGAAAATTTCTAACACATGCAGAGCGAACACCACAACAAAGTCCTGGGCTTTCCAAGAAGACTGCTTTTCCTCCCTTACTCTTACTGATCACATGCTCTTTGTATGGATAACCAAACGTACATTAAGTGCTTGGTTTAACATTAATTCCAGCAGTATAAACACAGTATCCAATAACAGCACAAAACTACCTCTGGAAAAACTGCTCTCACACCTAGAGACAAACAGGTTCCTGGACAGATTAGTTCTCCTGTGAAATCTACAGTGTCAGTGACTTCCAGAGTTTGGAAACTTCCCATGTGGAATGCACTACACGTGCCTGGCGTCAGTGTGACATTTAGCAGACAGTGGCATGCAAGTCTTCAACAAACCTGATTTTGATCAACAGCTTTCACTCAGACTCACAAATGAGATGGGAGAAGTGAAGACCCTCAAATTCCCCATACTTCAGCATTAGAAATTCCAATTTGTGATTAACTGAGAAGGCCACTGGATGCCACTGCTGCTCCACCGACCTCCAGCTTACTGTCACAATCTCCTTTCCATCCCAAGGGAAAGGGTCCTAGAAAACACTAGCAAATGCCTGGAGACCAGAGCAGAAGGGTGAAAAAAGATCCCGGAGGAGTCAAATACTGAAAGGCAAATCTCAGAGAGGGTACAGAGATGCAAACAGCACCTAGCTATTAGCAGCCAAGAAAGACAGGTGCTGGTAAACAGAACGCAAATAGCAGATGCAAAAAGCGTGCAACACAGTGATTCAACAGCATCAGTGAGCATCAGAGCACGAGACATCAGTTAAGAAAGCCAAAGATACTAATTCTAAGAAAAGCAAGAAGTGAAGGTTCTTTACTCCACTTTTAAAAGCTCTGCTAGGAAGGAAGGCTGTGCTTGCATGTGTAGGAAATTCTTCATAGTAATTACAGCCAGTGCATAAATACCTCTACTGCCACACTCTTCTGCCTTAGCCCTGTGCTGTGACGACCAATCTTAATCCTTCGCTTATCTGCCTCTTCGAGTTCGTGTCCCAGTACTCAGTGTTACTTGCTAATTCAGAAAAAAACACTGTAACGCTCAGACAACTTTATGTCTAAACAGTCATTAAAACCACATGACTTCTTCCACATATACAATTCACTAGTCTGCAGTTGAAAGAGCACTTGACTACTGCTGACCCTGGCTTGACATACATCTTATCAGTGTTTTTGAACTTGAATGAAAAAAACGGTATTTACCAGAAAGTAGACAGAACCAGCACCCATCTGACATTTCTTCTTCTGGAAGTAGATGAAAGAGCATCCACACATGCAAATTGACTTACAGAGCTCTTCCCAACAATCCCCACACATACATATAATTTAGGGGAAAGAAAAAATCCAAGTATTAGCATTTTTTGTATGTTTTGCCTGTTCAACTCTGTGAAAACTGTGAATGATGCTGCAAATGCCATCTCCTACTAACATGCACCACACACGTTCAGAGATAGAAATGAAATGAGAGCAAACAACATCTCAAAGTGAACTTCTGCTCAGACTGTTTTAAGGCATCTGTTCTATAGCATACAGGCAAATGCCTCTTCCACGGTAGCAAATATATATGGAATTTATTTTACAAAGACGTATCTTTAGTATTTATACTCTAGGGTAGCATGATGTTTTTATGAGTTTTTCACATTTTGAGTAACATACTTGCTTCCAGTTTAACTAGGACTGCAAAATTTCAGCAGGTTTTGACCTTCAGCCCCAAAGCTCACACAGAGGAAATCCACAAAGAAATAGCAAAGCTGTAGGCAGAGACAGTCAGGCAGGAAGGAGCTGACAGATAGCTCATGATTTACTACTTCCTTTGGTCCAGTTGTTACTTGGATACAATCAGGAGCAGAGTAAGTTATGTATTGAACCAGCCTGTCAAAAACATAAGAGATGCAATTGTAAACATACTTACAAAGGAAAGATGTATCAATCAAGGGTGTCAGACAAGACAGAGTTAGATGAGCTAGGATTAGAAATGCACATGATCTNCGACAGATAGCTAATGATTTACTACTTCCTTTGGTCCAGCTGTTACTTGGAGACAATCAGGAGCAGAGTAAGTTATGTATTGAACCAGCCTGTCAAAAACATAAGAGATGCAATTGTGAACGTACTTACAAAGGAAAGATGTATCAATCAAGGGTGTCAGACAAGACAGAGTTAGATGAGCTAGGATTAGAAATGCACATGATCTACTCCCTAGCTGAAAGAGGTTCCCAAGACTGCATACTCGTATTTGCCATCACAAACTGTGTAATTATTGATTTGATTTCAAAAAAACAACCAACCAAAAGCCTAAATATCCCTGCAAAAAGCTACACTTTTGTTTGTTTTAATTGACACTGCGTTGCATCACTTGGATCTAAGAAGTAGCACCTCCCATAACACAGACTTCACCTGTGCTCTTCCAGGCAATTAAAGAAATTAACAGATTACCAGATGTCTGGATTTGGCATATCAAATTATGCCTTTACAAGAACTCAAGCCAATCAGATCCTTTCCATATATGACTATAATTACCCTAATTATTTGATGGGGTTCTTATTCCTACAGAACCACAGGTATTGAATCAATGTCCACAAACGTGAGTGACACCTTTTGTATTAAGTTCCTAACCGTGGACATGAATTATTTACATATGGCTGGAAATAAAAAATTAGGAGAGTGATAGTTAACCCATTCATTGTTGTGTGGGAACTACTGATGCTGCTACCATAGAAACATTCCAGCTGCCTTTCTTTATCACCTCTTATTGTACAAGTAAGGATGTAAAAACTGACATCCCTGAGAATTCTAGCTAGAGGGGAAATCAGTCATTGGGAACAGGGATAAAGCACAGGAGAAGGGAAACTAAAAGCAAAGGCCAAACAACTCTGGATTATAAAGAGAGTAATTAGACCCTCTCAGTTGCATGGAAGTTATCTTTGCTACAGGTCTACAGTTAAATGACATCCTGCTCTGTTTAGTCCAGACTGGATTCAGATTTCAATTTTGATTTTTTTTCAAGGCTTTTTTTTTTTTCCATTATAGAAGTATTCTTTTCCTCTTCTGCAATGTTTTAAAGCGCACAGTGTGGACAACCTGCTATGCCTTCTCTGGACTTATACATCAAATCACTCTTCCTTCTAAAACTTCAAATCTCTGAAGCATGTATTTAGCAAGTATCCTCCATCTTCTTCAACCGTTAGGATTTTCAGTGCTGGCGTACAACACCCATTTTGTGGGAAACGGCTCCAAATGAACTAACATCTTATTCTCTTGATGCGTTGAGGGAACTCCTCACTACCATAATACCGAAATTTCACATGATTATCTCAACAAAATCTCCAGAGGTCAAGACATGGAGCTAAACTCCATTTGTGGATGGGGAGTAACAACACAGAGAAATGAAGCGTACTGAAACAGAAAATTAACCTTTAGTGGAAGATGGACAGTTTACATTGCATTTAGTAGCACGTAACATAAAAAAGACCATGCACACAAAAGCTTACAACACAGAAGCTCCAAGCCCAGGATTAGACAGAATGTGCACTGGTGTGAAGAATGATTTTTTTCCCTATTTAATTTCTAGGTTCACAATATGTTGGGACTGGATCATTTTTTCCTCCATTCACCATGCACGTGAAGCATACAATCTGCTAACAGCCTTTACCACCTAACACTACTTTGGAAGGCTCTCACAACTGACCAGTAAGATTGCTGTGCTGTCAGACTCAGCATTAAAGGGACACAGAGGTCTGTTTTCCCTTTTGACTACAACAGCTATGTCCCACTGCCTGAGTTTTGCAATGCTTTACCAATAACGTGCATTACCTTTCCATGCAAATCAGATTCACACCCTCCTCCAGCCTTTTTGCATATCCATGGACTTCTCCCACCCATGTGTAGCAGTTGCTTCTTTTGAAAGGGCAGTATTTCACTAAATACATCAAAATACACTTTAATAAATGCACTTATAGTGTAGTGAATAGCGGTACTAGAGACTTACTTAAATACTGAAGGAGTTACTCTGTCAAGGACACTTGTATTTTCTTTTCCTTGGATAAAAATAAGAAAATTGGACAAATTGTTTGTCTTTCTTAAGACACCATATTGTTGCTATCCATACCAATACATGCTAAACATGCTGCATACTAATAATCTCCAAAGAAAACAGAAATAGAGAAAGAGTCTCTGGAGAAGTCTTCTAGGATTAAAATAACAAGCAGCAGCCAACCCAGCCTATGTGCTTATAGCTGGGACTAGAACCAATTGTTACAGAAAGGATAGATCAAACACTGTAAAAAAGTCCTCCATGACAACAGTATCTCTAGGACCTGGGACTGGGAAGATGGAAAAAGCTTGATGAATAGTAGAGGTAGGACTCTGCACACAGGATGAAGAGAGTTGCAGTAGGTAACAGGACTACTTCCCTCCAAAACATCCCTAACCATTGTCCAGTCAACACAGAGAACTGCATCAGACACTGTCCCTTTTGTTCATGAACTTACCCCCATAACTGTGAATAACATTGAAAAAAGCATCCAAAAAAGTTTTAGAACTGCACATGGTATTAAAACCAAGGCAACCCTGTAAGCATCCTGTTCACCATAATTCATCTTGACTTTCCCTGGATGCCCAGGATAGAAGTTCTCAAAAGTTAACCTCTGTGTGTGTGTGTACGCATGCACATACACAATCTACACATATTACAAGGGGAAAAGATTTTTACTTTAGCACCTACCTTAGCCCTTCCTGACCTTTTACTATCAAATGTTTGTATCCAAGCTCAGTGAAAGACAAGACCAACACATTTACACATTTTCATTTCAGACACCCTCCACCTCCTCTCCTGCCCTTCTCAAAATGATACTCTTCATGGACTTGGTAACAGCTTGCAACAGACATTGCACACCGTGCCATTTGCAAGTCTAGATTTAGGAACAAGCATCTCGGATAGACAGCCAAGGCACAAATCACCTTTTTTCTGGCCTTCTTACAGTCATGATAAATAAAAAAAACCACATTATCTGTGGAATCCACTCAAAAATAAAAACCTGAGTGAGAAGGCTTTATTTCATAATTTTCACTTTAACAACAAATGCAACTGTAAGTCTATTGTTCTTACGCCCCATTTTGAGCCCACACCCAGAACAACCTCTCATGGTAAGATAAATAGGTTGGACTAGACGATCCTTGAGGTCTCTTCCAACCTGGTGTTCTACGAACCTATGAAATATTACTACGAAGAAAGCTCAGGTTGACAATTTCTTCTCTGAAACTCACAATGGGGAAAAGTAAGCTTCTTGTTCCAGACTATCTGCCTCAGCATGCTATAGTGCTTCATAGCCAAAGCCCTTCACTGAAACAAACTGAAACATTATTCCCACAAGGGGATCTCATTTACACTCAGAGAAAAACTTCCTAGATTTACCATTAAATCCCACCAGAACTCCACACAATGTGTGCCTGGAAAAATGGCACACCATTTCTGCAATGAAAACAAACGAAACCACACATTCCTGGTCCACAGGGGAGTAAAAAGTTCTTCTAGGGCAAGCTGTACAGGATGTCCAGACTCACACATCGAGCACACTGGAAAGCAGGTATTTAACTGCTGGTATGTTCTCTGCACTTTAGTCTCTTGAGTTTAAGTATACAAATCAAGGGTCAGGGAAGGAAGACTGTAATCCAACTGACTATTGACAGACTTCACTGCTGATGGCTTAATCCAATGAGCATCTCTCAGTAAAATTAATTTCATTAAGCAATTTTTTAATATTTAAACGAGCTACTATTAAATGTGCTTATACACAGACACACACACATTTACTACATATGCCAACAGAGAATGCAAATAAAGAGCATTTCATAGCATTCTCTGCCTAAGAAATGAAGAAGTTATTTGCAAAGGGAACATGCTCAGGGGAAATAAAAAAACTTCCTTACTTCTNTGAGCTACTATTAAATGTGTTTATACACACACACACACACACACATTTACTATATATCCCAACAGAGAATGCAAATAAAGAGCATTTCATAGCGTTCTCTGCCTAAGAAATGAAGAAGTTATTTGCAAAGGGAACATGCTCAGGGGAAATAAAAAAACTTCCTTACTTCTCATGAGGTTTTTCAGGCAGCAGAAAAAGACAAATGGTTTTCTGACTTCTATGAGAAGTTGTTTTGGAACAGTACATGATTTTATCTCATTTTAATGGGAATTACTCATTAATTACACACACCCTTACGATCATATACATCTGAAAGACATCATTACTGAAACAAATTTCATTTCATTTGAAAGTCATCTGTCACGTCTAACAAGCGTGAAAAATGCAGGAGTTAAGAACCTGAAAACCTTTGTACTCATTTCCTATTCACGATTTTTCTTTTTTTTCCAAAGGAGCCTGGACTAGTTAGGCTATTTTTCAAAAGTTTTCTTCCATTCTACTTGACCATAACTCTTGACTTTTTTGGCCCTCTGATCCAACAGCTAGAGCTGGAGTCCACATTTTTGCCTCTGGCAAAGCTCCTACTGAAATCCATGGTAACCCTGTGAGTGCAGTCTGCAGGTTCAGGCCCTTCAAAGCTTCAGAGGGCACAAGATGGAACTCTTGTCATTGCAAAGACTGACACACACTATTAACTTAGCCACTCTACACAACGCTGGCTTTGAAACCAATTCGGAAAGTACAGTTATGCAAATTGCCTAAATGAAGTATGAATTATGACTTCTAAAACAGCAGTTTTATTAGGGCACCATAAAAGGTGAGATAACTGCTTTTCTGCATGCTCACTTCATTTGATGTCACATTTTATATAAGCAGTGAATGCTCAAGACATCAAGTGAGGCAAGAGAGACATCAAGGGGCAACTCTTTGTGTGTTTGGTTGTGTGTTTGGTCTGTGAAGCAGCAGCAATCAAAGTAACACTTCCAGTCCTTCTGAAAAACGTGTGGATGTCACAAAGCTACAGGAACATTACCATGTGCAAAAGACAGCACTGCTACTTAAGAAGAAGAGACAGACAGCAGTAGAGCTATCTTGTGACACCACTTTGTAAGGACACAGAAGAACACTGAAGAGGACAACACCCACAGTTGAAAAAAACCTGCTTTTTTTTTTTTTTTCTATTATTGAAAAGTCAGTATATCCTGCCTCCAAGCCCACACTACACCACCACCTTCATCTCCCTTCTCAGGACTCATTCTTTTATAAGAAAATTCAGACAAGTAGATCTAGACTGGAAAGGTAATCATGAACAAATTTTACTTTGGGCACATATATACATGTGTGTGTATATATATATAAAATTAGAAAATGGAGTTTTGAATTCCGTTGAGCCTATTTTCATCGCAGTGCACTTTACTTTTAGGCCCACAACAAAATGTCATTAAATGCCTTCTGCTCATCTGGTGATCTTTCCCTGTCTTTTAAAGCTGAAGGTTCTCAGTGCAGCAATGGAACTCCAGTTGCACTAGTTCTTTTCTGGTTGAAATTAAAAGCAAGATAGCTACAGAAAGATCTGTGGCACCCACTAGAAATCGTTGCACGGTTAACATTCTCTTCCGTGACCTTTCCATCCAAAAGTGGCACCATGCTTCCTACACAGGGAGTGATTAGAAAGGGATTTCTTGCCTTCATCCTTCCTTCTACTCCTACCATCAGAACAGGAATGAGAAACTACTTAAATAGCACACTCAACNTTAACACTCTCTTCCGTGACCTTTCCATCCAAAAGTGGCACCATGCTTCCTACACAGGGAGTGATTAGAAAGGGATTTCTTGCCTTCATCCTTCCTTCTACTCCTACCATCAGAACAGGAATGAGAAACTACTTAAATAGCACACTCAACAGCAACTTCCTACAGTAATATTTACCTTCGCATATGTATGTAATATTCTCCCATGACTGATCTATTGTGCATTCAGAAAAATTCCTGTCTCCATTAAAATAATATCCATCTTTACACTGATAGTACACTCTGCTCCGTAGAGTGGTAGAGTTGTGCCAGATCATTTCTGTGTGGGGAATCAGCAAAGGTTTGCCACAGTCTATTTCTGAAATAAAACAAACATGGTAACAAACCTGAAAATGAAAACAGGCAAGGCATATCAAAGTGTTTAAGGAAGACAGATGAATTGCCCCAGCAAGAAACATTTTACTTTTTTTCACTTCCTAGTGATTTCTAGAAGTCAGGCCAGCCATTTAGAACATGGAATTCCGTGACTGGAGACTTTCTAGCGAGGTGGGACATTCATCCTTGAAGATAAACTATAAAACAGTGTCCTGTTTAGAAATGGAGAATAAGGATCGCTAAGCAAAGTTTTACAAGTGGATCTATGTTCCCATGACACTCTCTTATCCCACACACGCTATTTATCCCTTTACCTATCATTAGTAACAATAGATCTGAAAAACAACACATCGTCCAACGAGTGACATGGAAGAACAGCACCAAGAAGGTTATGTTTCTTTACCAGTAGGTTTAATTTAAGCTTTCAAAAAACAAGAAGCTGCTACAGACAAGCAGAAAGAGCACTTCTAGGGGAAAACTTGATACATTATTCAGACCACTTTAGACCTAATTAGAAATCCTGGGTAATGCACTTATAAATTAATTAATTTGCTCAGTTGTTTTCAGGGGCTTCATAATAAAATCAGGGAATAAAAAAATCAAATCAGTGGAAGAGTATTATTTAGAGTTAAAATTCCCTTTCAAATCCACAATGAATGTTACACTCCAATAAAAGATTCTGCATCACTTCATTTATGAGAAGTAAACAGTGTAAGAATTAAAATCTTACCTTCACTTAAGCTTATATGAACAAAACAAGGGCTGTTAAAGCTGTTTAATAAATAACCTTAAGCGATTCTGAAATTCTACTCAAAAAAAGGAAAACAAAGCAGTAAAAACCAGAAGTGTATAGAATCACTATCTGTACACCCTTTAAAAGAAAAGTTTAAACATACGTATTGCAACAGGCAACCACAAGTACCTTCCTTTTCATATCCTAATGTGTATGAATGTATCTATCTATTACAAATCATCAGAACAAGTTTTAGAATAACTAATGTGCATGCAAAGACTATGCTTAACTTATAGAAGGACAGTATGCGATGAGATACAAAATTGGTGCTGCTCAACTCCAGCTATCTGCCTATGGCCATCCTGTAATCAGACTGAAAAGCAGAAGTAGGTTTCTGTCTAACACAGCAAACCCTGTATTTAGACTGGTGACCAAGAATATTAAGGAAGAGTCTAAAAGTAGAGAATGGTTGTAACATAGACATGGCACATTCAAAAAAATTACTACACTTGATTGCAATGAATAAAAGACTCAACCCTGCTGGATCAAGTTGGAAAGGTTTTAATCATCCAGTGAACAGAAAAGTGAAGATCTGCCAACGTAAAAACTGACTAAGGACTGTAATTATTCTGAGGTCACGTACATTAGTAATATGAGCTCAAAGTAACAATACACTGGAAATTTTCTAGGGCAAAATACTTTTTTTAAAATGTACCTTTGTGTTTCTTCTTATCAAGGAACTTGTTAGGCTATATTCTTCCAAATCATAGTAACAAAAGCGATTTACGACACATGTCCATTAACAATAGTATGCTTGAGCGATCACAGTTTGCAAGTGGAAGCTGTCGAATATGGGAATTTTAAGGGGACGCTAAATGCTAATACTGGTTCAATTTCTGAGTAGTGGCTTCAATCACAGAGTAGATACTGAGCTAGAAAAATGGCAGCAATTTTGGCTGAATTTTCATCTCATTGAAATCCCAATGTCTGACATGCATTGGCATTTTGTCCTTAGAATGTTAACTTTTAAAAATTAATTGCAATTTCATTAGCAACAGAGATAAAAACCTGCGGCTTAATATATAGCTTTTGTTTTGTGACTGAACTTCATACGCCAGAAGACTGTGTAAACTGAATGTCCGAAGAGCATGTCTCTATTTGATGACTCCTATTTATTACAGAGGCCAAAACAGTATCTATGCTAAATAAATACGAAGGCAGATTCGATTTACCTTTGCACACCAAATCAGTACCATCCCACTGTCCCCTGGCATTGCAGACTGCAGTCTGATTGCCGCTTGCAATAAAGTAACCATGAACACAATTGTAAGTAACTTCACTTCCGTAGGTGGTCCCAGTTACAGCTGCTGGATGGGCATTTAAAATAGAAGGTGGAACCCCACAATCCACACCTAGGAAGAGGAAGAAAGAGGAAGATAAACTTGTTAGTCAAGCAGCACAAGTAATGACGGCTGCAATCCCATGAGTATTTCTTTCATCATTATCAACTAACTCTCTTCTCCTGTGGTAATTCAACACTTCCTCATGTCCTCTGCAACATCTCCACCGTGACTGAGAGTGCTGTGGCTACTGCACAGCTGCTTCCAAATAAAATGACTTCTCTGCCTTTCCCTCTGTATGACATGCTAAATTAGTGACTCCTTCCTCAACCTAGCTGCTAGTATACACAAAATGTCTTAGGGATTTTTTTTAATCTTTAACATTCTCCTGCTTTTACAAACCTGCTTACAGGTCACAAGTTGGTTCTATACCATTTGCGGTCAGCAGCAGTCAGAGGGAGGCAGATGAGCAGAAACTGCTTTTAGGAAACAATATTTTTAGAAGTGCGCAAGGACCAAAGAAATGCAAAACCATAGAAAAGGTTACAACACACAATACAAAAGCTTCCTGTTTAAGCAAGAGTCTACATGGTGTTCAAAACGCATTGTAATAGTTGCTCTACTCACAAACGTGACAAGTTGTCACTCACAAATGCATAAAACAAAAAAATCAAATACCACAAAAACCAATTTGTTTGATATGATCTCCATTTGCTAAGGTAAGCAACCATCTAAAGAAGTTTTCATGTTAGCATGACACAACACTTACATTCAACAGTTTAACTACACTTCATGTACGTCACATCTTCCCATTAAACAATCTGACTTTTCATCTCAAGACAATTCTTTTATTCATATTCAAGTGAAGCTATACTCTTCAAAGACACTTTACATCCATATCTCAAAAAAAGGCAATCTGCTCCACTTAACAGTACCCTGATGTTAGGTCACACATCTTACAAAGTTTGATCTGTCTTCAATGGCCAGTTTCATCATGACTTTCTAAAATAAAGTCCTAAATTACCACAGAAAGGGAAACAAAAGACAAACTTAATAATTTTCCTGAAAAATACGACATTACACATGGCCAGGACAAATTCTGAAACTAGTGATAAAGACTTATCAGGGAAACTCTCATTATTTAATGGTGCCTTTACTAATATTAAAAAAAAAAAAAAAATCAGACTTGCTGGCTTTACAAAAACAGAAGTCCTAATGGAAATCCAGGAAAAGAACTTGCAATACAAAGGGGAAATAACTTTGTCATTTCAGACTCACGGGCTGTTTCTTGGTGTTTGATGTATTTCATTTCAATTAACCACAAGAGATGTGCTCAGAAACTCCAACCTGACCTACTGTTTCATTGTAGAAATTAAAAGAAAAAAAACACACATGAAAAAACAACTACTGAAAAATACTAACAAAAACCAAATGTACCAACAAGGACTGAATTCCACAAGCTTTCTTTATGGACCTCTTGAGAATATGGGCACTTGCTTTTTGTTTTCAAATTCATTGTCCTTTATTTATTTGGAGGGGAAAATGTTATTCCAATTATTCTATTTTTTATGCCAATAATTTAGTATTAAATTATCTTTTCTTTCTTATGAATTTTCTAGTGATATTTAGTATTTCACTTTTCCCAACCACACTGATTTAGCATCCTTAATTTATTCACTTCCCATAGACACACAGACAAGCATTACATTTCCATCCACTTTCTCGGGGAAAAAAAAAAATAAAGAAAATGGGAAAGAATTAGAAACCAGGAGGGCTTTTGTATTTTGAGAGAAGGAACTCTCCTCACTAAGTGGTAATTTTCAGGATGACAATTCTCCCGTGCAGGATTGTTATAGACAATGCAGCTTCTGTTAGCTAGCCCTTCAAGTGTCTTTTAACTAATATACAGACGTCCTAACTACTCACAGGAACACAAAATCCTGAATTTGTAGGCAGTAATATTTCAACAAAATGGGAAATTAGAACACCCGAACAGGTGGAAGTTTTAAAGATGCTCACAGGAAACTTTACCCTTTAGAGATGTGAGTGTTTGCTCATGCACAAATGCTCTTAAAATGATGAAGACTACCCAGAGAGGATGGCTTCTCTTTTGCATCTACAGTTAACCTTAGGAAAAAACTTCACAAGCTGTCAGAAAAATTGTTCTTCTCATGAGAGGTCACTGATGCCTTCCAACTCAGTGGCCTTTCCCATGAGATGCTGCAGAAATGTAGTTGTTTTCTAGGCCTTGGTTCACAGGCACAAGGACACATTGCAGCGTCTGTAAAAATGCAAGTACCATCATCGAAAATGTCATAACACTAACAAGAAGACGTGGCACAATTTTATAACTTGTCCTTTTCTTCTGTTTTTGCAAATAGACCGATCTTGAAAAATTATCCTTCAGATTGAGGAAACAATCTACTGCCTTTCACAAACACACTTCCCCACGCATAAGCTCCCTTAATGGAGAACTTAAGAAAGATTTAAGACTGTTCTCACCTTTGCAGCTTAAAGTGGCAGGTTCCCAAGTTTCATTTGCAGTGCAATATGAAAACTTCCCCTCATTGCTGTAAAATCCCTCTTTACATTCATAATGAACCGCACTTCCTGGCAGCAAGCTGTAGTTCCCCACAATGTAGCCATGCTTCATTTCAGGAGGAGAACCACATCCAATTTCTGCAAAGAGACTGGGTTAAAAGATCTCATAGTACAAAAATCACAACACAGGACCACTTTAAAATGCGCTGAACTGGATCGTCAACATCACAAAATACACTCAATCTGATGGGTCACAAAATGGATAGAAGATTAGAGTTGAAGAGTTGTACTGGCCACAGTTGGAGGAATAGAGCGATTCAGCTACTGAGCTACATCTTTACTAATGTATAGCAGGAGCCATTCGCAACACCATAAAGGAGATACTGCAATGTGATGGTGCTTTGCGTGTGCCAGTCTCGTTACAGCAATAGTTGAATCATCACCCTTCAAATTCAGAGGAAAATTTCAGGCCCCAATGCACAGCTTTATTTCCCTGTGCATGGGAAAGGTGAAGCACTGCAGATAGGCTGAAACAAAATGGTCGGCCCCTCAACTCCTCCATCTCACCACACCAGCCTGCAGACAAAATCTACATTCCTTCAGCACAGCCACTTGATAGCACTCCCTTGTCTGACTCCGCAAGCAACACAGTCAGTACAGAAACGCTACTTTACCACAGCACGTGGAGGGGAAAGTCGGTGAGATAAGCATGGTTATCAGCGGTTCTGGCAAAATGAAGCAGAGTACTCCAGTTGGAAAAACTGGATATGCTACAGGAAGTGAGCTTTACTGACGGTTCTTGCAATAACTCAGAAAGGAGAGCTCTATGTAATCAAGGCAGTTCCTTCCACCTGAGATGCCTGGGTTCATTAAATACTCCGACAGCTACAGCTGATACCGCTAGCACTTTGCATCTGTGCAAACTTACACTAGAGAGGAAAGGAGGAACAGCTTCAAACTGAATTTTGTTTTACGGCAAGATAAACAAACAGTTTACTTATGCAGGTGACATAGTATGTAATAAATAGCTAAACTATTATTATTATTCCTCTCCCCTAGGCTTGTTTCATTCATCTGACTTCTTTTGCCAGCTGTTTATCCTCTCTTCCCTTTCCCTTCGTGCAGTGTGATTATGTAAGCAAGTGGATTATACCGTACTTCCTTCCTATTCAGAAACTAACTACATCTCCTTCATGGCATTATTAAGCTTCTCTGACCCTGCACACTTCTGAGGGCTTTGTAGAAATCATACCCGGTGACAACTCTATCACCCAGACATCACTGGAACAAAATGAAGCCAAGAAGAAAAAAAATTATACAGCAGGTGAAGTCCACAGAGAGGGCTTCTGCCCTGCAGACTTAAAAGCATAGCTCAGAGCAGGTACTACTATATCACGTAAGATCTGATTTTATCTGCTAGCAAAAACAGCATCCAAGGACTCTCACCTTTGCATGAAACTATGTTTCCATTCAGGTGAAAAGAATGTTCTTCATTTTCTAATTTATAACCATCATTGCAGTAACACTTGTAGCTTCCTTCAGTATTCACACATCTTGCATTGCGACCACACAGCCCAGACTCCTCGCATTCATCTATATCTAAAAATTCACAGAAAAATATATGCATTCATAGTAGTTTTTTAAAAATTAATTAGTGTAGGACACAAGCTTAAAATAAACAAAACATTCCGTGAAGGGTTCTACGTAGCTTCTGATGGCTCTTGCAGCAAACAAAGGAGCTTATCATTGCCTGGTGTTCAAGCATCTGGAGGGAGAAGACTCTCAATTTTGTACTTAGATACCTTTGAAATCGTTTCTGAAATTGTTAGCATTAGAAACTATTTGTCAGTTATCTCTTGCTGCAACAATCCCAGAAAAATCCTGTATCTGCAAATACCTTAACCAGTTACAACAGTTCATTACTGTAACTGGGAATTGGCTAATATTCTATACTAAACACAGTATGACATTCCGGGGGAAAGGTAAGTATCATCTTATTTTCCTCGATCTAGCTTCTTCTGGAAAGGTTACTGCTTGAATGCGAATGTGATTTGTAACACAGCAAAGAATGCAAAATGGAACTAATTCACAGCTGTCAGAACCTAGATGTCACATAAGAGTCTGCGTCCACAGCAGAAGGTGCTCTGATGCAGTTTTAGAAAGTCAGTTCTAAAGAGATGGGGAAAAAAACTATCTGTGCAGTAGAAAATTAAGTTCTGGATTCCTGGAACTCAAGATTCTTTGTGATACCTACCTGTACAGTTCGTGCCATCATTGGGAATAAATGTCTTGTTGTTGTTGGAGGCTCGGTATCCATCAAGACAAACACAATAAAAACTTCCGTGTGTATTATGACACAGTGTATGATTTCCACAGATCTTGCTGGCTCCAATCTGACATTCATCTTTATCTGTCAGCACATTTAAAATACAACAGAGAGAGAATGAGAAAAGTACAGTATCCTCCCCGCCTCATTCAATCTTGTGTAACCAGAATTCCCCTTACTGTTTTTCTTTCTAAGTTATTTGGGATGCAAACACTGCTAGTAAGCTGGAGTATTTAGTTGTTATTCCTGGATGAAACTATGAATAACATCTCATGACACACCTTGAGTTGATCTAAGAGCAGCTGAAACAACAGGGCCCTGCTCTCTGCTTCTGCACTTCCTTACGGCATGCACTGGCTGCAGCACTTGATGGAGCTTGTGCTGATCTTGCCCAACTCATTCAACTGGCCAACAGTTAACACGGCAAAATATGCAGCTTGTCTTCTCCCTCAATAATGAGATAACTGAACTCCCTGTAGGCCCCAGTGGGTGCCAGTGCTTGTGAAGGAAAGGGAAAGGATGGGAATGGAAGAGACCAGAGGTGGAGGACCTTCCCCTTTAAGCAGTGGTCAGCTATTACATACGCTTGGACACAGCATTTGACATCATCCTTTGATTCATGTATTGATTTGTCATGTATAGGATAGTATTAAAAAGACACTACCAGCTACAGTAATAAAATAACGCCGAACAACACTCTTCACATAACAGACATTTGCCCTTAAGAAATCTGTGCATATATGCACATTGTTACTAAGAACAGACCTTCAACTTAAGAAATTACCAAGTAATCTGAGATAACTGTAAAAATCAGCAAAAAAATGCTAATTTTGTCAGTTTTATTGTCTAGTTTTCAGTTCAACGACACACAGGTTGAAAAGAATAATAAAATGAAGCCTACCATATTCACTTTTTTTTTGAGGCTAGGATAAAAAATATTTAATAAGCTATTCCAACACATTATATTTTAAAAGTAAATGTTTGATAAAACCCTACATTTTCTAAGACAAAATTAATTTAAATCCTTCATTATATAGCAGAAATTGAATAAAATAGTTAAGCAACTGAGTACAAAACAACTTACATCAAGAACAAGTAAAGTATAGCTCATGACTAGCTGTTAAAAAAAAGAAAAAAAAAGAAAAACAATCTACACATATTCTAGGTTTTGGAAATTCTGCCAGGAAATGACAAAGTGTTTTGAAGAATTCTGTAATATTACTCAAGAAAGAACATTTTAGGAATGTACACAGTTTCTTGCCATTTTACAAACAGGCAGCCTACCTTGACAATGGGTTCTTCCATTGCCTACAAATCCATAGTTACAGATGCAAACACTTTTTCCTTCAATTTGATGACATGTAGCATGAATGTGGCAAGTTGCACAGACATCTGGAACTGATCTGTTAACAATTGCTTTAAGAACAAAAAGAAGCAATTAATTTTTTTTTAAAGGACTATAAAGGTTATCTGGTACGGGTAACTGGCACCGAAATTAAAATGGAGATAAAATCCAGATTAAAACACATAGAATAAACTCCCATCTCCTCCCACCTAATTTTCAAACTGCCAGGAAAACCACAGCGATAGTATTCAGAGATGAAAGATAAAAAAATAACAGAAAGGATTAAACAAAATAACTACACTGAACAGTTTTCTTCATCCATTCTTTGACAACAAACAAAACTGCTTTTCACCAGCTATCGAGGATTATGAGACATACAATAAATGGCTCTAACCAATATTATTAACCTTTTCTCCCTATTTATTTTCTTTCCCTTTTGCATAGATTTCTGTTTCCTCATTTATTCTATTAATTTGTTTCTCTTACTTACACAGAGGCATTTGGGCTATTTATCAATCTATGTGTATCTTGCATCATCAACATGTACATGGTATAAATGCTATTCATAAAAATGATGTTGAGAATGCTCCCAGCAGGAAATGACTTATACAAAAGTAATTCTAGAAACAAAATTATATTAGTAGTTTAGCAGCATATGACACACAACCTAATTTACTGTAATTTGATAAGCCTGTAAACATACATGAAACCTGAACAAAATATAAAGTCATTCCCTTAATTGTATTCATACTTTTAGTGCATTATNTATACAAAAGTAATTTTAGAAACAAAATTATATTAGTAGTTTAGCAGCATATGACACACAACCTAATTTACTGTAATTTGATAAGCCTATAAACATACATGAAACCTGAACAAAATATAAAGTCATTCCCTTAATTGTATTCATACTTTTAGTGCATTATGTGCATTTCTCTCGATTTTTTCAAGCTCTTTTTGTTATCTTCACACATGCACTGTCTTTCCAAATGATAAACCTCAGAATGGACGGCTTAAACATAGACAAAGCACGTTATACATGCTTTGTAAAATGGGTGTATTACACCCTTTTTACATTTTTAAAGAAATAATTAATACTGTACAAGCTGATGTTGTCTCATGACGCTGGAAGTAACAGTATGGAATTTTTTAACCTTCTAAGGAAGCTAAGATTGATAAGGACAGTATGGTTCTTATGGAATACAAATCTTACTGCATATACAGCAGCTCTGACAAATTTTTGCATGCCTTTACATGGTGTCTAAATACATAACTGTACCTGGAAGGAGAAGGCAGATGAACACTCTAGCCAGCTTTTTTTACAGACCAAGTCTATCAGGGCGATAAAACCTCCCTTCCACAGGCACCGTGTTTCAATTTTATTCACAGTGCATTTCTGAGTGCCTTAAAATCCATGGGAAGCATCACAGATTCCCACTCCTAATTCCTTATGCTTTCTAGTGTGCGTTTCTAATAAGAACAGAAAACAAAAACTATAAGCATGCAATGGTAGCCAATCCAGATCCAAAAATTAAATTCAAAACCAGCCATGGTAAAGACTTCCTCATGATCCCTCAATCTTCTGATAAGACATGGGAGCATTGTCCTCAGATTGCTGCTCCAGGAGATAAAAAACGGTTTTCTTCCCTCCCTTACTACTACAAATGAAACTTCACAACTTGCTTCTCCTCAGCAACCTACAATTTTCCACTCTGGCACTAAAGTCAGCTCATGGTTTCAGCCCTACCCAGGTGCTCCCTCAGCCGCAGCTCCCGCCCTGGCCAGGCCCCGTCGCCCGGCAGGTGCACGAGGCCGCTGCAGCCACAGCCCTCACCATGAGGAAACGTGCCAGCCGGGGCCTCGACGTCGCGGTAGGGCAGGCGCCCACTGCCAGGCCACAATCCTCCAGCCACCGGTGCCCTCGATCCACGGCCTCCATCCCCTTCGCGCCACCCTCACGCCACCCTCACGGCCTGAGGTCCCGCCGCGGCCTGGAGGGAGCGGAGTGGGGCCGGCCCGGGCCCGGACCCGGCCGGGACGGGGGTGCCGAGGAGGGGCTGCACTTACCCCTCCGCTGCTCCGCGCACTGCAGCAGCACCAGCAGCAGCAGGTGCGGCCCCACGGCCCGGCCGCTCCCCGGACTCATGTTCCCGCCGCCGTCTCCGCGCCCCTAGGTGCTGTGTAGCCCCGGTGCCTCGCATCCTCCTCGCGGGGTGGAGGGTGGGAGGGGATCCCGAGGGGAGGGCGAAGGGCCGCGGCCCCCGGGCCGAGGGCGTCGCGCTGCCCCTAGCGCCTGCCTCTCAGCGGGGCGGGGGCACCCGTGGGTGGCCCTTATCGCCGCCGCTGCGCCCTCGAGGGCCCCCCGGCCTTTACCCTGAGCGAGGCCCCTTTCCTCCCTCGGCCGAAGAGCCCCTGACCACAAAACCCTCACTTTCCTTCCACCCCCCCCCTTTTTAAAAATTTTTTTAAAATTTTTCTCTCTTCCTGGCACAACCCCTTTCCTTCCCCAGGACACCGCCTCTGCCCCTGCCAGGCGAGTGGCAGAGCTGATAAGGGCTGCTGCTGTCGGTAGCAGCTGGCCCTCACCCCGGGGAGGGAAGTGGAGGGNTTTTTTTTAAATTTTTCTCTCTTCCTGGCACAACCCCTTTCCTTCCCCAGGACACCGCCTCTGCCCCTGCCAGGCGAGTGGCAGAGCTGATAAGGGCTGCTGCTGTCGGTAGCAGCTGGCCCTCACCCCGGGGAGGGAAGTGGAGGGAAGCATAATCTATGATCACTGGGAGAGGGGAGAGGTGACTGGAAAGTTACACCTATTTCTGTGTGCTAGCTGTGCTGGTCCTGGCCTGACCACCGTGGCGTCCTCCTGCCCCAGCAGCGGACGGGGCTGAGCAGCACCTCCTGGTTGGTGTCATTGGGGCTGAGCGGCACCTCCTGGCTGGTATCGTTGAGGAAAGGTGGCCACCAGCAGGTCTTCGGGCCTGGAAGCAGGCCCGCGCCCAGAAGGGGCCTGTGTGCCCCTGCGCGGAAGAGGCAGCTGCTCAGCAGCTCTGCTGGACCCACCTGCAAGCTTGCCTCAAGATGGGGCTTCAGTTCCACAACTGTATGAAAATTGTGTAGCTGTACACCACCAGCCGTTGGTACTTGAAGTTAAGTTAACGCTTTCTCCTTGTAGGCCTTTGCCACAGTAGAGGTGAATCCCAAGGCTTTGTTTTCCATCAATACCAGCAGTGCTACCTGGAGAGTTTTCTGCTGTAGAGGAATGGTAATCCTCCTAAAGCTCATAGTCCTCATTCAGGTTTGCGAGCCTGTATTTTGAAAGCTGCGTAAACATGTATTTACCTACAAGTGCAGTTGCCCACTTATCACAACTACAGCAGAGGAGTGCCAAGGAGATGCATAGGAGAAGCCTAACACAAAAGTAGATTTAGGCATCTTTGATATGCTCTGATAAGATTCCTGAAGAAATCTCGCTCATGTGCTATGTTGGCTTTACATGAATGCCCTTTAGTGCTGACACAGTCAAGTTGTCCACCATGACTGCATTTAAGTGAGATAACCTGATCCCTTACTGCTGTGTCTGCTGTGTTATACCAACAAAGACCAAACAATCTGTGTCTGATTTCAGTGGAAACAAAATCCAGTTTCATAAAACTGTCAGCTTTATTGATTTATTTATGTAAGTTGGCCTGTTCCAGTGTTTAGTTACAGTTCTGCTTACTTAAGCACGTATACATTTTCCACCAGCTTCTGCTACCATTATTCATCTTGACCAGGACACGAAGTGACCTGATTCTTCAGCAGAGGCCAGTTATGGAGTTGCAGACCCACTAATCACTGCAATTTCTACTGTTCCTTTCATAAAAAGTAGTGGGAGCAACTGTTCATAAACACCTCGAACAGTGAACAGGAAAATATTTTTGGCAGCAAACCTGAATAAATGTATCATTATATTTATAAAGAGAACAAGTAAGAAAATGTAATACAACATTCTTTAAAGAAAGTAACAAGGAAGTGTTATCAGTTGAAGAAAATACAGCACCTAGAGTGGAACAAACCTCCTTGTTTTGTTCCAGTCTAGTATGTCTTAAACAGCTGATTAATTGCTGTTTAAGACATACTTCAGTACCGTATAATTAAACTACACACAAAGGCTACTTTAAGTTACATATATGTTGTTTGCATGTCTAAATTCAAAACACAGTCATATGAAATATGTGTCAAAAGGATGTTGAGAGGTCATCTATTCTGTTTTTCTGCTCTATGACAAGATTGACTCTACATAAATGATTGCTGACATACTTGCCTAACCTGCTCTTTGTAGTGACAGTGATGTAGAATTCACAGCGTTCCCAAGTAATCTGTTCCAGTACTTTGCTCTATTTATTATATGAAAATGGTAATCTATGGTTCAATTTAACTTTTAGTTGAATTGTTAAGTCTTTTTTCAGTTCACAACAGACTCCCAACAGCCTTCATGATCTGGACCCAGGTTTGAATCAGCCACTGAAACAAGTCACAGATCACTTCTGGTCATCTGCCCAAGTCCTGACCTAATTTATTTAGAAAGACTATTAAAGATACAGGAGCATAAGACAGATTGGTGTGCCAACATGCCGATCCTTACAGCTGAGGCAAATTTAGCTTATTTCATACAAAAAAATCTATCTAATGACAGTACAAGATAATATCCACATAGATTTTCTGTTCTGGATAAGATAAAGTTTTCAGTCTTTTCACTGTCAAACTTAAAGGACCTAGTTGTAATTACAAT
>VZSC01016384.1:0-33913 GCA_013398225.1 Steatornis caripensis
CAGAGGGCCCTTCCAACCCCTGCTGTGCTGGGATTCTGTGACATTTGCTTTCTCAAATGTTCAATGGTAATCTTCAGAAATGGGAATGGTTTCTCTCTGAGAATGACTGCTGATTAAGGCACTTGTGTGAAAAGGAGAAAAGGTGGTTTAGGATCCTCTCCTGCCAGAAAGGATGTAGAAGCCTGGCTATTTACCTTCAGCCTTCAAACCAGAACAATGTAGTAATCATTTGATTACTTATTACAAGGAAAAAAGTGAGGCACCACAACAGGCAAATTACATTTTTCACACTTCTCCAAGAAATTAGAATTTAAGTAGTTCTTTGTCTAAAATTGGAAAAGCACAAAGGAACGGTCAGACAGCAATCTCCCAGAAGACCAAACATGGTGGTTACTGCTGGGGCTAGGTTCCTACATGAACAGAGAGCAGAAAAGTAGATGGCAGCAGGGAGTTTCTGCTGGTGATATACATGAAATCCAGGTGTCTAAATCCCAAAATGAGGAAAATTTAGATTAACTGAATCAGCATCCCAATATTCTATGGTAAAGTTTTCTCAATGCCTGTGTGATTGTGCCCCAAAGTGTCTCAATGCTGACAGAACTCAGCAAGACAGTACCTATGTGGCTCTTGGGATCCACAGATTAAGCTTTCTTTCACCTGTCTCCCTTGAGGATTTTGCTTTAGTAGGTGTTCTTACAGCACATCTATCCAGCTGGATTACATTCAAAATATGGTCACACCATCTCTTGCCTCCGTTCTAACTAGGGTCCCTGCTTTTGATGGGTCGAACAGGGAGGGGTTAGCTAAACTTCCTTCAGAAGGGGCAGGGCCTAAACCCAGGTTTTCCATGTATGAAGTAGATGCTTTTAAGGTGTGGTTCCTCTGAGCCATCCTGGAAAAGCCTTTTTCTTTCTCTGGACTAGAAAGGGACTGTCAGGTGATTCATTCTCACACAGACACTTGCACAACAGACATCCAGATCACCTTTGACGGATCACAGACATACTGACTTACGACTAACATGGAAATGCTCAAGTGACCATGTGTAACATCACCTCTTTCCTTTCCCCCACATTTCCTACCCTAAAGCATTTTCTTGTCCTCACTTCAGGAAGTGAGAATGGTTCCTTCTACTGCAGTTTTGCCTTTCCCATTTTCAAACTCATTATTTTCCCCAGATATTGATGTGTGATATTGCACAGATCAATTCACGTAAAGGTAACTGAGAACATTACATATTCGGGCAACATGATAGAGAAAGGATTGTAGCAGTGAGCTGCCTCCTAGGGCGTATATCCTCCATCAGGGATCATTTGATGATAGGACTGTGGTAGAAGTCAACCCTTTATCCACAACATCATGAAATCTTTATTTGTGACCTCATGTACCAAGCCCTCCCTGCCCTGGAAGAAAAATCATCACACTATGCTACACATACTTGAGATGGTAGTAACAGCAGGAGGGTGCAGGAAAAGGTAACAATAAAATGAGCCTAGTATGTGGGGTGTATGGGCTGACACATCTCATCCTGAAGTTACAGTGCTCTTCAGGATTATGACAATGCTAGTAAATGAAATGCTGGTGGTCATGGATGTTGACCACCTTTGTTCTTAACTTCTCGGATTGAAACCTAGTACACAGTTAAGCAGGGTAAAGAGGTCACTGCCAAATAACATGCTAGCATGAGCTGTTTCCAATATGGTATTTGGAACAAGTCATCCTGTTTTGGAAGCTAGGAGAATATCACAGTACGAACATAATCATAGCATGCAAGCTGACCTCACATGGAGAGTGAGGAAGGCCTCATTCTCCAGCCACAGTTATAGAAACTGCAAATCACTGAGTTCTTTCCCCTTCTGTTTCTTCAGTCCTTTCAGCACTGAAAGTTTAGGGGACTCCTTCCAGAGCCAGATATTGTCCTTTTCTCATCACTTACAAGGAGGCTGATATTCAACTTATATATATATATATAACAGACACATGGATGCTTTCAAGGTGAGTGACTAAATTTGGAGAAGTTTTAGACCTGTGCTACACTTACAGTAAGTCTGAAAAATTTGAGATGTGATGGATATTAGCTGCAAACAATTTGAACCTGTACCTGAAGTCCAGTGGGCCTGAGGTATTCAGGATGTGTGCTTTGGGCATTCTCTCTGTGCATGAGCAGTAAATCCAATTCTACACATTCAATAGGACTCACTCGATATGATCACCCGGCCTGCACATAGATGGTGGCCGTCTGCAGAGGAATTCCAGATAGCAGTCTAGTCCAGTTGGGATTGTTCATCAGGAATGTTGGAAATTAGAGTCAAGCATATTATAGCACAAAAGAGAGAAGGAAGGAAGAACATAAAACCATTCTGGACTTTGCCCTCTCACTTGCTGAAGGTAGATAGAATTATGAGTGGCATAGAGAAAGTGAATAGGAAAGGTTTATTCATTCTTTCTTATAATATACAAATCTAGATGGCCTTAAGCAAAATTCCCTGGCAACTAGTTTTAAACCAGCAAAAATAATTACATTTCCCATTTACAGTTAAGCTGTGGAAAACTTCATCACAGAGTGCTATAGAGTTCAAGTGATGGGTGGATTGAAAAAGTGATTAGATGAATTCATGAAAGAAAAGTCCACCAGGGATATGATTATACTGTGTCTCTCAACATTCCCAGTCAAGAAAAGCCCCAGAATCTAGGAAGACACGACCAGGAAAATGGTTCATTTCTGTATGCATTTCCACAAGACCAATCAGAGGAAAGACATGAAGTTAAATGGACTTCAGTCTGCGTCAGACTGAAGATTCCTGAGCTTTTATACTTTGGGAAATACTCTGGTATATCACCCACATGACAGTGTGCTAAGGCTTTAGATTGCATTTCACACCATTGATTTAGTTACTCAAATAATGTATAGTACCACACTTCTTTTCTAACTCATGCCAAATTTTTCTTTGCATGCCTGTATCCACTCCTGGCCAAAAGGGTTGCATTCACACCAAGTCTGATGCATGTACAATTCTTCCAAAGGTCTTCTTAAAGATTCTCCATAGACTATGAATCTGATAGCATTCCAAGCATGTTGCTCCCTGGTTTACTCAGCTGCTGGCACTGTAAAAAATTGTTGTCCACTGGACAAGGTAGACTGTCCTGTCATATGTCCTGTAGCCTGTCCTGATACAGAACCAACCACTTTTAGAAATTTCAGCTGACAGCACCTTGACAACTGATTCATCAAATCACTTCATTCTACAACGATCTATAGCCTTGTGCTTAAGGGTTTCACTGGGAGGGTAGGAATGGTGTGCCTTCATAGAGAGGAGGACTGTACCCCATATTCTGAGTGAATACCCTAAGCCCAGCATTTCCGGACAGAAACTTCATATCCTTTTCCGGCGGAGACTTGTGAGAGAGCATCTCTCACTCAGAAATGTTATGAATGGCTGATTCTGATTAGCCAGAGCATCCAGCCCATGAAGCCCCCAGAGCACCTTGAGGATGAAAGATACTCTCCTCTTCACATTCACAGAACACCTCTTTTACTGAGTTGTTGTCCTCATTTACATCTCTAACATGGGTGAACTGGTGGAAACACGCGCCAGGGAGTTTTCAGTAACCTAATTAAGTCTGAAGTGCTGTATTTAGCCAGATTAGGCAACTTTAGTGCAGAAAAAGCCATAAAACCTTAAAAGAACTGGAAACATGAGTTCCGATTCTCCTTACATCATGTATTAGGAACAGAACCACTAAATGCACATCAGTGATTTGGGAATGTGAGAGCCCTGTAGCTGGGCCCTGAACCTGAAGAGCTGCACTTCGATAAAGCTTGTGCAAAAGAGTATAGAAGAAGTTTGGGGACGGGTATTTTGCTTACAGGAAAGAATTTAATCTTCCAGTTTAGAACTGGGGATCCCACCTTTCAGTTTCTTGAAGTATTCAGTGGTTTGGGGCAAAATATCTAGGCTTATCTACTCACATATATGGGATTGCCTGGACTCCAGTGATTTCATCTGGAGTTGAAGATCTTTGTGTTTCCAGACCTTGTTTGCCTTAGCTCCACAAATGTAAAACTAGACATAACAATACTTCCTACCTCCTTGGGCTGTTTGGAGAAAATTCCTGAACAGACTGAGGTGCTTGCATGTTTAGTACAGACAAACAAGCCGCTAAGATAGGCAGCTAGTGCGAAGCGTCAAAGTACATATGCTTGCTTTCTACAGCCTTGCAGGCATTTGCACCTGCACAAAATGAGTGCCAAATAAAAATAAAACTCAGAGTAATATCATTTGTACACACTTTTTACAAAGACAAATGACTACACAAGCTGTGAGGCACTGACACTTGGAAATATCCAGGAGTCCTGTGTTTTCAAATGTTGATTATAAACAGATCTGAAGACTCAGCCCCAAATAAAGCAGATTTGATTTTCCTCTTAGGTAAATGTTTTTCTTAAGGGGGATGTGAACAAAGCCTTGATTTTATTTTCCTAATTACTTTTGAGGACACTCAGGCTTCTGTGTCCCTTTTTAGAATATATCTTCATGGTAGCTACTCTTCCATTAATTATCCCAATAGGAATAAATATTCTCAACATAATAGCATCATGTTCTAGTGTAGCAGGGAAAGAGAGTATTTTTTTTTCCTGTATTTATGAGTGGTAAAAAGAAAAAACCCTGAGAAAAGTAAAAGTTACAGTATTGCGTCTTGTTTAACTAGTGCCCCCTCTTGTGGTACTTTGACAGCAATACCAAACCCCAAAATCTTTTCCTAAAACAGTGAGAAAAATACTGGGTTTAATATAGTTTCGTTTCAGAGGTGTTTTAAATAAAGGATATGGTAAGATAGATGAAATGGTATTAGATGCATAATCACGACAAGGTCTATCAGCTATCACGATTAAAGGACAATGTTAAGGGGACAAGATAGAAAGGATGTAGCAGATAGGAAAAGATGTCCCCAGCTGCTAAAATCATTACCTTTCCTTTCTGAACCGGACTTCTTGCTCATGAACACCTAGCTGACATTTTAGTTACAACTTTTCTGAATACACAGCTCATGTCAGCATCTTGTCTCTCCTTTATGTCTTCATTTTCCCTCTTGTCTCTCTGAGCATCTTTTTTCTTAGTTTCTGTTTCATCTGTAGCATTAGTTCTGTGGTTTCTCTGCTCTTCAACTTTTTTTTTTTTTCATCTTGTTACTATCTCTGCAAGCTACGCAGACATCTCAGGTGCAAAGCTTTGTGGTTTTTGTTTGTTTGTTTTCTTGCCTCATTTACCACCCTCAGCTCGCCTTTTCATAACCACTTTTTAAAAACTCTCTGCTGCGTTGATATTCCTTTCAGATTAATTGCTTTGGTGCTTGCAGGAGCGAGAGGAAAAATAACCCCAAAATGACCATTTTGAACAGCGACTTGCAGGATTCTTCATGGAGAAGTTTTAAGCCAGTAGATGTATCTTGTTCTACAGGGATCTCTGTCAACTTCTCTTTTTATGCATTTAATGTTCTTCCCTAGCGATAGCCTAAGGGTGCTTTCACTAAACAATTAATGTAAGGCATCTCCTGGGAACCTAATGGGTATTTAGCAATAAGTTCACTTCCAGTGAATTGTATAATGTGATATTTTGACAATGGGTATAGTGAGGTTCTTGAAAGGTGAAGTTTTCTCCAAAGAAGCAATAAAATATCTAACAGAACTTCTGATAGCATTTTGTGGGGCGGGATAAGATAGGGAGTGGGTCAGAAAGAGTAGGTAATTTAGCAGAGCGTTATGTGCTGTGGTACAGTATGTTCTTTAATTTTAGTGTCATCCTGTAATAATGTTCACTTTCACTAATACAATGTACAAGTCGCAATCTATTAGCGAAAATAAAATTTGCAGTGACATTTGATATGAAAGCCGCTAGCAATGAAGGATGTAGTACTGCAAGTGATATTTGTATTATGTTAATAAAAAATGATATTTACATACGAAACTAATACTAGGAAGGGAAAAGTGTTTAATATTAAGGCTTGAAATGCAGAAAGTAACATGAAATCTCCAATCTGGTCTGATAATGCTGTGTTCAGAATCACACTCACTGAAATACTGTAGGAAGTAAGTAAGTTTTTTGAAAGGCAATTTTTAATTCTAATTAAAAATAATGCCAAGGGTTGTCAAAACAATAATTTAGTACATTCATCCAGCCATTTAAGTACAGAAGGTTGCATTTTAAATAGAAAATACTATGGGACATGCATTTAGAATTTAATATTTCCCTACTAGAATTATTCACAGTGCTTAATCTAAATAAAAATAAAACTTCAAAGACGTGGTGTAGGATTTTGTGGCATTTACTTGTACTGTGACAACTTAGGAACTGCAAAATACATACAGCAGTTTAGAGACAGTTTTCTACAGGGTACAGCGTGATATGATTTTGCAAAAATTGAGTTGCATGTAGGACTGTACATAAAATCAGCTTTGCTGTTTCTATTTAGTCACTTGAAGAAGATCAGTTTGGGGAGCTTGTTTTATTAGTGTGCTTTTTTCTAAGAGAACGGTATTACAGTAGAGCTGAATAAAGTGGAGTCTATGATACATTTCCATCAAACACACATACATAAAAACAGACAAATGGAATGAAAAGGAGATAGATTTGAAAGGAAAATGCACAATATTTTTACATAGTTTCAAATGCTATTCCAAAAGGCAAAATTAAAGTTGTACTTTAACTTTTCACTGTTCTCATGCACGAAATAATGAACATCCTAGAAAGAGTGAAACTACAAGAAACAAAGCAAAAGCAAGAAAAAAGTTCTCTTAACCTGGTTAAGCCATTTAACTCAGTTTTACCTATTATGCCTTTCCTTTTGCTAATAAATTTAAATATAAGAATTATTGATCAGTGAATTGTATTTACTGATTCACTGCAGATTTTCAGTTGTGATGTACTATTGATTTTATTTTCCTTCTAGAACAGAATTTTGAAAGGTAATTTTACTCAGAGTGCAGACTACATAATATCTAACATCAATAGCATACAGCAAATGGTTTTAGAACTGCTTTATTTCCCAGGATGGTGTCTGCTCTTCTCAGGCTTTATGGTAAAATTAAGCTCATTGTCATATTTTTTAAATCTTTTTTTTTTCAAATGCAGGAAACTATGTTAAGATTTAACAAGGGCATTTTTAAGTATTAAAATTATGCAGATTCTCTTTTCTTCTTTTTTAAAAGGAGCTATTACTATTAAACCCAATAATAATTCTGGTATTTAACATTCATTCAGTTAAAAAGCAATAAAACATAGCTTACATATATATAATTTTTTGCTTTGCTAAGTTTTCAACATCAGATAGTAAATCATAGTCTTACAGCAACCCTCATATAAATCTCTAAGCTTCTAAAGCTGATCTGAATTATTGCTAAACTGATGTATGGTCAAAATAACAGTAAACAAAACAACAAAAAGTGAAGCAAGGGCAAAGAAGTGCAGAGGCTTTTTTGTGAGCTAGGTACATGGTTATTAAAGTAGCACTCTTATGGCAGTAATTTCTGCTCAATAAATGTAGCCCAAGAATTTCCAAGTAATGAATTTTAATAGCCGAAACTGTAAATAAACAGTCATTACTTTCTGTGAAATATATCAGATTCTCTGCTGATGGAAATTGGTGCAGTTCCATTAACATCACAGAACTCTATCGATTTGCACATACCAACAAATTTGGTTCATTTGTCTTAAAAAACACTTCTATTTGCAGGACAGAAGCAGAGCTGTTCCTTGCAATATAAACATTTCTCCGGATGTATTTGCAGGTAGATTTATCAGTTTAGCATTACAATGCGTTGCTTCAATATTCAGAGAGATGACTGTAATATTACCTTATGTGCAAAATATGGGAATAAATGACAATTTATGCCCAGAGCCTTAAACCTGTGTGTATGTATCGAACTTCAGCCACTTGACCTTAATGATCTGCTCAGAACTGCACGTGAACACAGCATTTGTAGCCTTATGCTATACCAGATTCTTAGCTGCTTGTTTTTATAGAGGCAGAGCATAATCACAGTTAATCAGGGTAAATACGGAGTGTCTTAACTGAGGTCTGTAGGGTTGCTCAGGATTCATATCTGAACATTTCAATTAGCATCTGGCCTTTGGGGTCTATATTTCAATGCAGACTGTTTGGCAATATAGGGCTTGCTGTTCAGAAAGTATTTGATCTCAGAGAGATGACAGAGATACTTCTGTGCTTAAAGTTATCTTCTTGAACTTGTTTTAAAACCATCACTCTTTATTCCTTCTTCTTCCTTCCTTCTTTATTCTCTAGCAAGCACTAGAGTCCAAATAGAGCCAAGGTGGACTTCAGGCCTATTGCAACCCACGCCTACCAGCCTTTGGGTTCCCTCAACCAGCATCCAGTGTTGTCTAAAGCTCTTTTTCATGGTTGCTCTCTGGAGCTTTCCCGCCTTCATTTTAATTTGAGTCTCACTGTGTCTTTATTCTGAGTGTCTCTGAAATCAGGTATAAAATGCTCAAATTGCCTCACTTGCCTACAAACATAATAACTTGCTTTAGACCCACTTTACAAAGAAGACTAAAATGTAAACTTCCTATCTCTCTGGAGAACACTCAAAGATGAATGAGTGAGCTGGATGTGTGGCGTGATGCAGAAAACGCTCCCCTATGACCGATGTTGTAGGGAAATATGAATGGGAACCTCTTCAGTGGGGCTGGAAAGACTGTGAGCAAGAAGGGACACAGCTATATTAGTGTGAATGCTACGAGAGGGAGATCTGGGTTCTGGTCAACTGATACCAACTGTATGTTGTCAGTCAGCCTTTTTGTTATTTTGCTCATCAAAGCATCATAAGTGAGAACCAAAGGTAGCAATTCTTTTTTTGAGAGAAATATGGTTTATTGAGGATTGTATGACTAATAATTTTGCCAATTCTGTATGTCCGTTTACTTTGGAGTGCGTCTTCGTTTTGTTGGATAGCTAAAAGATGTTGCCATTTTTGAAAAAAATAACTAAATAAAAATAAGGCCCCTTCCTAAGAATACTCTGCCTTTCCTCTAATTTTCTGAACAAAAGTTACAGTCACTACAGAAAGTACTAAGATTGTCTTGCTCATGACAATAATGCTCTTATAATACTCCTTTACTACACAACAGAATTAGAAATACTGCTGAACGATGCTTTTATTTTTCTTGCAGAAAGCTGAGCATTGCATGTGAAATATTACATTTAATTGTCAAGCTAACCAAAAACAAGTTAGCAGTTATTCAAACCAAACTCGTATTCCACTCTCTCCATTTTTATCAATAAATAAGTACTTAAAAGAACAAGAAGTACTACCTGAATTAAAATAAAGAAATACATTGCTGCGGTTTACAAAGAGCAGGAAGAATCATACAAATAGGCTGTCAGTATTGTTTTCTCTTTTTCCATTACATTAAAAAAATAAAAAGAATTTGCTTGTTGAGCATTCCATGCATCTGTGATTTATTTTTAAAAGACAGATGAACTACTTTCTCCAATAAACACATTGCAAATTCCTCAGTGTTACTGACTGCAAGTCGTCCTTTTTGATGGCAACAGCATTACTTACAAGAACATATTGGGAAGCTATTCTCTCATCGTATGAAAAATATGGGAATTTTTAAATCTAGCTATTTCCTATTAGGACTGGCACTTTTGGTGCATGCCTTCTTGTCATAATGTGGCATGAAAATTTGATCTAGTGTGATAAGTCTCAGTAAATATGTGGTTCCTGACTTTAAAGCCAGTTAAAACCAGTTTAAATCCATTTAATTTTTTATATTAATAGATTGTAAATGTATCAATACATTTATTAATTTATTAATAATAAAGGTATGGATAAACAGTGATTCAAAATTATTGGAAAATTAATAAATAATAGGTGCCAGAGAGAACATGAAATGCAGTGAGAATATGGGGCACTGGGTTTTTCTAGCTAAGACCTGAAAATGCACTCTTATGCAGGGTGTTTTTCCGAAAACAGCCTTCTCAAGCTTGTAGCAATAAAAGTATTTGTGCTTTAGTGGAAAATGTAAAAATAAATCTGAATGCATTGCTAACTAACCTGCTTTACAATTTTGTCTACTTCCTTTTCCTTTTGAAGTAATTGAAGACTTTTTGAGTTTCCAGAGGGAAATATCCCACCTTAGGTTAACCAAGGCATCAGATCACTTACTTGAAACAGGGGAAGAAAAATTCAAACACCTGGGCTGAATCAGGCAGTGCAGAGACAACCCGGGTCTCCCCTGTCCCAGGCGAATGCCTTTGCCCTGGGCTATTGGCTGTTCTCCAGCATGCCTATAGCTGGACAGAAATTCTCTCTTGGACCTGAGAAAGCTTTCCCAAAGCAAGATGTGTTAACAGTTATTTTCCTAAAAAATATTTTTGTTATTGGCAAATTGTAATTTTATAAATAACTGTTCCAACGAGCTCTACTATCTGCTATGCCCCCAGCTAAGCATGTATATAAGTTCATCCAAATTGGGACTAAAAATGACGGCACTCAGGGCCCTGATAGTGATGTCTATGTGCTGTGAGTAATCTCATTGCCTTTAATGGTGCATGTAAATTTTCACATGACCAAAGGCTTAATGAGTTATGACTTACACTTTCCAAGTAAAAGTCCATCCTGTGATAGGTCCAGTTATTCTAGCTTTTAAGCTAACAGCAAACACTCTAAGGGTGGTGTCAACAAAGGGTAACGCTAGCCTACAGCTCTTGGTTCTGTTGGGTCAGAGGAGAGAAATAACATTCTTCTGGAAGGGGGTCTCCTTAATCACTCCCTGAAGGAGCCTATCTCTCTCTCCCTCTTTTTTATGACTACAGGGCAGCTCAAAGGGCCACTTCTTCAGGCCAAAATTAGCCTTTGTGAATTCTCCCCTGCAGATCTGTTTGGATGAATGTGCATACATGAACATTAATATTTTTGTTGTATAAAGCCCAAGAACATCAGATTACTTTGCTTTGCTCCACTTTTAATACCACTACTGTCCTTCCAAAAAACTTCATTATTAGCAATGCAATTGCAATGGTTACCAAGTCACACTGACTTTTACTTAATTAAGAGCAGTTTGGCTAAGTTACTCGGATTGTCTTGCAAAAGACACATGCAATTTCAAACAAAGTGATGAAAAAAAGTGGGCTTTGGGAGAATTTAGGAACAAATGCAATTCACCTAATCAAATGAATGTGAAGTTCATGATGAGCTGTGAGCACTCTGGATGCCTGAATGTAGCAGCTCTACTGAAAACACTTGGCATACACAAGAGTGAGCCAGTATATAACTAGAACAAAAGACATAAACTTCAGGTTGGAACCCGCAATGCCTGCTTTGCTCCACATTTCCAGTAAAATGCCATTTTTATTTGGGTAGATGTGTGGGGCTAGGATTCTGCCTAGTTGGTCCTTACACATCCATCCCTCCCACATCAGGAAATAAATAAAACATCTGCTCTGAAATAACACTAAAAAGATTTCTGGTTAAACTGCCCTAGGCCTCAAGAAGAATGATCTATCCCTTCTCTTCTTCCTTCTTTCCAAAGTCAATGACCAAATCACAAACATGCACTTCTTAGTGAATTAGTGGACTTCAGTGCACCTCCAAATGCCCCTTATGAGAAGAGTTTGGGAACCTTCATATTCACCCTAAACTACTCTGTATAACAGAAGTCAGCCAAAGGAACGACTTGCAATGAGCAAAAAGCACTTTCAGATGGTATTTTCTCCTTGATTTCTCTTCTTTGGCCATTTGTTCTCAGGAGCTGCCTTTTGCTCTGTTACACTTGTACTTGATTTTTATAAACTTTCATTAATCATTCATTGGAAAAAATTATCTTATATCTTCAGTTTATCTCATGTTCAAGGGATGATATTGTATCTTACAGTAAAACTTTGTCTTATTTTATTGTTAATAATACAGCAAGAACCGACCTGACGACTCAGGCAGTGTTGACAAACATCTTTTTCAGGAGGTACTGATCAAATATGGGATCTGTGTCTTCCTACATGTTGATTAATTGATTAAACTGCAAAAATATACCTTAACTCATACGGTTTAGTTTTAGGTAGTCCTGTGAGGAGCAAGGAGTTGAACTTGATAATCCTTATGTACCCCTTCCAACTTGAGATACTCTGATTCTATGAACTCCTACAAATTAGGTTTTTATCCCTCTGATGGCTGCAGTGTGAGAAATAACCCAAAATAAGACATATTTTATAAAGGCTTACAATAAATATAATACTAATGTCTTTGACAAAGTCAAAATTCTCACAATGCTCCCCAAAACAACATGCAAACAAAATATTCCATTACACATTCAGCGTTGTATAGTGAAGAACCATGTTACATCCACTCCAGAAGAAATATAGATAGATAGCCAGATAGCTGGACAACATACGTAGAGCTAAAGATAGATTATTTTTCCAGCTGTCGACTCCACATACTCAGTGTTAGGATCTGAGAGTCAACCCAAGCTCTTTCCATCTCATGCATCATCAGAAGTGACATGATTTCTGAAAGTGTAATTGCTGACTGAAGTCAGTGGGCAGCTCACCACTAACTTTTTCGGGAACAGGAACCATAGGTAACCATGCAGTTCATCACACAGGTGCCAGACCACAGTCTCAGAAGTAAATTGGGTCTGCAGGACTAATTGGAATCCAAGGCGCTCAACAATGACGGGGGTTTGGTCAGAAAAATAAGAAGAGGTGTGAAAAAGTTACCATTATAGCCTAATCAATTCCTAACCAGGACTATAATTCATGAAAAGAAGACTTCAGTTCTCTCATCTTGCTTGGCCTCCCTCCCAGAGATATGTCCTTGCAGTACTGATAAAATGGACACTTACATGTGGTATCTAATAGATGAAAAAAAGCTTTATGAAACTAGTAAGGTGTGGGGTTTTTTGTCTTCCTCTCACAGTAGCAAGTACAAACTCCTGTTCACTTTCATTACTGGCTTCGCTTTACTCTCTGACAACTCTGCAAAGCGTAGCAGGTTACCAGGGTGCCAATAGCTGTCACCAAGGACAGCTGTGGAAGTGGTTTGTCTGAAACCCATGTCTCTTAACTTCCTTTCCTGAATCTGCAGGGACAATGCTGCTGTCATTTATCCCTCTTGTTTGCATCTAGGACAACATGACATTTGAGGGGACTAAAGACGTGAGTCAGCTCGTGGTTAAACCAGTTTATTGCTGCTTATATAGACAGGGAAGTGATTATCGGTACAGCTAAACACGTGGCCTTTGGCACAATGCAGGAAACATTTCTCCAAAATTGTTTTGTGACATTTGAAATTATAATAAAACAGAAAAAAAAAAGTTATGAACATTTTGCATCCCTTGTGATAATCCCATGCACGTAAACTGCTGGTCACAGAATGCATATACGCATATTCGTCTGTGTCTGCAGGTAGCCCACCCGAAATATAAAGAAAAATATTATTGCAGATAAGAGCTCCCTGCATAAATAAGTACTGAGTCATTCAGCGATTTGTGCAATACTTATAAAACATCATCGGCTACTGATTAGTAAAATTTTGGGTTGAAGGATGCAGACAATGGATTTAGGGAAAAATCCCAAACTACTCTGAATAAATTGAGAGTCTGCAAAATTTGGAGTGTTTTTTATCCATTTCCCAAAGCTGCTGTGTCATTCCTGCAATGAACATACATATTCTGAGCACAAAGTTATACAGTACAAGTGAAACTGAAACATGAAGGGCAGATCAAAGCACAATGAAACTAACTTCAGATTAAATATTCCCAGGGATGTATGACTCATCAGTGCGTCTAATTCAGTAAGGATACTCCTTTATAAGGCAATGTAAAACAGAAAAATAGTCTATTGTCTTCCTTCAAACTTTTTTTTTGAATACTCTGTGTTGATGTCAAGAAAAGGTTGGGTGATAATTAGAAACAGAACAGTAACATATGCATGTATGTATTTCTATATATTAACATACAACTGCTTAGCAAATGAATCTTGAAGAGATTTAGCCTATGCAACTAACTTCAGATCTCACCATTTAAAAATATACGTGTTCAAGTGGGACTACAGTACTACTGTAATTACCCAAATGCTAGGCATTCAAACTGGAAATTGATTTATTTTTTTCTTTCTTCATTTTAACTCCTCCTACATGACCGGAGAAAGATGAACTCCAAGGAGCTGTTCACTCCATAATGAGCGTGATTTCTGGAAGCCATGAATTTCTCAGTGCCTGTGAGGGCAACTTAGAAGCTTAACTTAGCCTTAATACTTACCTTTTATATTCCCAGAGTTAAATGAGGTGACTCTGATGATTGAAGCTTTATCCTTTATGAAAATTTTATTAAAGTTAGTTGTGCTATATAAAGACACAAAGTAAATAAAAAAAAATAAAAAAAAAAAACAACTTTGCAGGATCTCATTTTTTGGTTCTTTCACTACTGTATTGGCTTCATGTTTATTAGTTTAAAACTGTTCTATTTCATTACATAACTTTGTCTGTGAAGGAATATTGTCTTTTGGTCTGTTTCTTTAAAAGAAAAAAGACCTCTATGAGGACACTGTGTATGAACCTGTCATTGTGTCTTGCTCCTTTTCCAATAACTTTGAACTTATTGGCCAATTTCAGTGAAGCTTGATGTCAGTCTACATATCTCGAAGATGTTAAACCCAAGAAGTTTCGTAACTGTGAGTGACTGTACTCCACAAGAAGACCCTAAAAAGGTTACTTTTTTATTAAACACCATAGAATCCAACCTGAAGTTTTCATTCTCTAGTTAGGCACTTGGTTAAACTCACATTTATTTTGCATGTCTAGGGAATGCTGCAAAATAGGTTATACTATATTATTATTATTAATGATATTACTGTTTATTTTCTTTTTTTCTGGATGGTAGTAAAGTGTCCACTGTTTATTTCATCATTAGCTGAAGGAACTGAGGGATCTTGTACGTGTGTTAGTCTCATATTTCTAAAAGTAGCTATACAAATCTTTGGATTCTTTTTTAAAGGGTTCTGCTTACCATGTCCACCACAATGTGTAGACTTGATATCCTGAAAGCTACACAAACCAAATAATAAATAACAATGATATGCAGCTTTAATACACATTTTAGCTTTTCAGCTTGAAAAATCCTACCTTACACTTGTCTGTTTCTGTTTCATCGTATATACAGCATCTGTAATAAGAGACAGTTGACAACAGGAGGACAATGAGTGTATTTTTCAAGTTTTTAGTACCTGTTTACATCAGACTTTTCTTACATAGTGGAACAACTCCTTTAAAATTCTTACTGTGAGAGCAAACCTGACTGCACAGAGCATGATGTTTCAGAGAGAAAAAGGGAGAGATGGAGGGAAGGAGAGAAGCAGGATGAGAGGGCAGGTTGATGGGAAAGAAGGAGGGAGGAAGGAAGTCTATTTTTTTCTGGATCACTTAATTACAAGGAATTAGGGCTGTCATGCATTCTCTGTGTCATTTAGAATCATGCTTTGGACTGTACTTTTTCCTGATATGTTTCCTTTTTCCATTTGGAAATTTTGTTTGGGAGAAGAGGAAATCTAGGCAATCTTCTCCAGCTTCCAGTGTCAGGCATTCAATCAGAACATGGTTTCAGACACTGTTCCAAAGCCACAGTATACAAATAAATTGCATATAATACAACAAATCCAGCAATGCTTGAATAGATCAAACTGACCACGTGTTTGTTGGCCAGTTTATAGGACTTACACCAAAGCTGAGATGCATCTTGATATCCACGCAATGCTCCTGGGTCTATATTCCTACCTAATTCCTATGTGGTGTCTGAAGAGTGAATGCAAACAGATTCTAGTCGCAGTCAGTGGCAAATGTCCTTGATTTCAGTGAGACAATGTCCATACACATTCTTTAATGTGTTCATAGGGAAGTTTTTTTACATAGGAAAAGCAGACAAGGAGTCTAATGACAGATAATTTAGAGTGGTAAACTAGGCCCAGTAGAGAGGCTAAAACTCCTCCACCTACTTTGTCTCTGTAGAAGAGAAAAATAATTTTTTGCTGGCATGGGTTATGAGATCCATACAGCTCATCTCTGCCTCCGACCGGCACAATAGAGCAAAGATACCATTTTAATTCCTTGTATAGCTGTTTCTGCAGAAGCAGGTATCAGGATTTATGGGTTAATCAGCCACTTAAATAAGTTGGTTTGCTCCTGGAAGCAATAGTGACCACTGCTGTAGCTGTTCCAAGTAACAGCAAGGAGTGGCTTTCCCAGTTCTTTGGGTCTTCTGATCCCAGATGCATTTTTTTGCGCATCATCTCCACTTGAATTACTCTATTGAATTACCCTGGACTGGCTTTTCAGGCATGGCTTCATTTGATAATGAAGCACATCATAGTTTTTTGTGTTGAAAGTGGAAATTATGTAGAAACATATTTTGTTCAGAAATACTCTTCTAGTATGGCCATACAAACCAGGATACCCAGTTGCACAAACATGTTCAGATAAGGAAAGTGCACTGCAAATGTTAAGGGTGGAAAGAGGTATGGAGTTTAAATACAGAACCAGAAAGAAAGAATATAGGAAAATGAGTAGGAGGAAATCAGGAAGATGGGATATGTAAACATTTCTGGTACTTTTAAAAGACCATAATTAATAGATTAAATGCCAGAAGGGACCACTGTGAAAAATTAACTTTACCCCCAATGAACTTCAGGGAACTCTATTTTGTGTTGGAGTTGAGTCAAAAGTGTTGTGATTGGTACACATGTTTGCAGAACACCGGGGTAAATCAAGCTTGATATGAAGATTCCCAAGGTATCTTTTCCAAGTTGGTGTAATTGCCTTTTAGTGTATGATGAAAGTTGTTATTTCTCCATCTAACAGTGTTTTGGGAACACTGAAAGCAATTAGGATTCAGGAAAATGTGTACAAATAATCAGTTTGTGTCGACTCATGTTGTTGCTTGGTTTTATGTTATTGCTTTGTACAGCCAGTATGTGTTTCCTTGTTGAAAAGAAAAATGAAGATTAAGACAGGTCCTTGGAAATCCGCTTTCAACATGGTAACCTAAGATGTGTAACATAAGCTATTATACATTTTGCATACAAGATAATGTCATTGAATTTTCACTTCAGAGAAAAACATTATAACTCTGGAAGTATTTATGCAACTCCATCTATAAAGAATATGAATGCCTTCCACATTAAATCAATCATAGCAAAGTGAGTTTCATAGCATCATTATTTTTGCTGTTATATTATTATGATGATGATATCAAGCATGTCTATCATCTGTGTGATACAGAAAAATAATTAAATGTCAGCACAGTTGAGAGATAATTATGCCTTCTTGGCCTTGATTTTGCAGGAATATGCTTGAATTAAAGCAGAGAAGTGATCCTATAGGAAGAGTTATTCATGTGACTAAAACTAAGCAGAACTACTTTGCTCAAGTGTGGCCATGATTTCTGTTTTACAGACTGGAAACTGCACTCCAAGCTTACTTCCATCTTATTTCAGCCACAACTTCCTGTTGAGTTAAGGGGTCTGGAACCTGGTTCACTGAAGGTGCTGTATAAATTGCTCATAGCTACTAAGAGAATACTAAATACCAGTCTGGGCTATGCTAATGCTGGTGGCAAGGGTGACTCAAGCTATTATGAAACATCTCTTCCAACAGCGCCCATACCTTCCAGCCATGAGGTCAAACCTTTACACACCATATGCCTCCATGAAATCCTGGCAAGGAACTTCTAAGGTGGATAACTGTCCATTTGAGAGCAGATTTTCTCAGAGAAGAGGATTGCATCCTGAACCACTTGCTCAATGCAAAAATTCTTTTGCCTGACTGATGTGATTGGGGACTAGATGATCTTTAGAGGTCCCTTCCAACACCTACCATTCTATGATTCTATGATTCTATGAAAACAAGCTCTGGTAACAGGGTTAAAATAAAGGTATCTCTTAAGACTTTCAAATGAAGGAAGTTAGGCAGATAATTTACAGCTGTCAGCAAAATTGCAGGGCAACACTGGAGTGAATATGAATTCAACCATACATTTAAAATAATGGAAAGTAAAAGCCAAACCTACCTGGAAATGGCCCAAACTCAGCTGTGCTCTCTTGCAGTCATGCTCAAATGTGTCCAAAGAGTTGCATGACTCAGACATAAATCCAGTCTTACAAACACAGAAGCACTGAAGCCAATTTATATGTTTATGGTTTGATGGGTGGGCAAGATTTTTCAGAACGGCTGCGCATAGTTTGCATTCAGAAAATGTGCTGAATATACTGCAATGTCTTACATACAGACTAATCCTAATGTTGGAACTGCAGATTCTTCAGTCACTGAGGACTGTGTATGACACCAAGGGCGTTCCTCATTTGGGTGAAACCAGCTTTATCTGTTTTGTTGTGTGTCTAGAATATATTTCTCCATATTTTAAATGTCTAGAACCTATATGTCTTATCTAGTCTAGTCATTTTCTAAAAACTATGAAAAGATACTTTTTTCTGCAGAGAATGTTTCATCACACCAGTTTTAGAATAAACTTCCGAAAACGTTTTGTGCTTCATCAACTGTAAAGAGGACTTAGATGGCAAACCAGAATGGACACTTAATTTATAGATGATTGAAGTTAGATGATACAAATCCCACCCACTGAGTTTCTGGATAAGTATATAAAAGTACCAAATAGCTTGGAGTTTTATAAAGTTATGCTATTTTTCTTATTATGATCTAAAAATTACTTACTATAATTAACAGATAAGTATTTGTCAAGTCAACTTAGGTATTTCTTCTAGGCTGCTGTTTTACATCATATTATACAATTACAAAACTATTAGTAGACGGATTTCTGAAATATACACTCTAATTTAATAAATTAATGGCTTCAGTTTTTTCCAGTTTTTGTTAAATTTTGTGTAATTATTTTGAAAAAATATTATGTTTTTAATGAAGACCTAAATCTGAGTAATTGAAGAAGCAGCTGATAAAAACATTGAAATAAATTCCAGTTTTAGTTGCATTTCTTTAAAAATCCTCATTTGTTAGGCAGTCCTGTTACCATAAGTGAACAGTCACTTATCTGATTTTTTTTATTGTCTCTGCTACTGACTGATTTAGAACCTTCGGTGGTCCACACACTTCATGTGCACTCAGCAAGAGAATGTCCTCACTTCCAGGAGTCTGCAAGCTAAACAAGCAAGAGATACAAAAAGGAAGAGATGAGGCAGTAAGCAAAGCCTTACTGAAGAAGTAAAAGAACCAAGGAATTGAAATGTGGTGTCCTGACATGCTTTCAGAGCCATGAACAAGCTAAAGATCGAATATTGAGTGTGTTAGTGCTGAAACCAAGGACCATGGTGTTGGAACCAAAAGAGAGCCAGCAGGGATTCAGCCCTCACCACGTAAGGAAAGCAGGTTCATAGTATATGACTGTTCTAGGGGTGTAGTGAAGAAGACAGTGAAGGAAACAGTGTTGGTGCTCTGGTCTGGTGTAGTAATCAGCTTTAACACAGATACTTCAAAGGTACTTTCAGGAAGCTCCTCCTCTTCCTCTTCTTCCCCCTTGGTTTAGACCTGGTGATAATACCTGCTTTCCTTATGTGGTGAGGGCTGAATCCCTGCTGGCACAGCTTAGAGCAGGAAAAGCTTAGAGAAACATTGAAATGCATGTTTTCAGCCTAGTACCATGCTACAATTTGGATCATTTCACTGGTCTTTTTATTCCTGATGCTTTTCTGTCCTGCTTTCTCTGCAGCTAGTGTTGTCAGGGACAGAGACTCCTCCAGGGACATGAAGTTGGACTAGATGATCTCCAGAGGTCCCTTCCAACCCTTACCATTCTGTGATTCTGTGACTCCGGAACACTGACCCATTTTTTGTCACTGGCCCCCAAGATTATCTCCAGAAAAAGAGTGCAGCAGAATGAATTCCACTATTCTGTTGCAAGGAAGTGGAAACATTTAGAGGTGGAGAGAAGGTGACTTCCCTTTCTAGTCAATACAAATAAAAATTTGTCAATGGGATGCCACTAGCATTACTTTTACTAGTAAAAAATTACTTAAATATTTCAACAATATAAAATGCCCATCTGGTAGTGCTGATATATGTCAAATATATGTCCAATGTCAAGTGACCTACAGCACCAAGACTGCCAGCATTATCCCTTCCCTGCTGTACCAGTGATTTTGTTTTCTTTATGTAACTGATAGTAGACAGCACTTCAGAGACCACAAATATGTGGACAGAGGTCTAAAATTCATGTCAGTCTGAACTCTGGCTTTTCCATCGCTAAATACAGTGTGAGCTCTTCAGTAGGAGAGATGAGCAAGTTTCATACCAGTTTCTGTGGGCCTAAGTTAACAGAAATGCAAAACTTCTCTGCACAGACTCCTCTTTGTCTTTTTCTGTAACAACAAAATAAAAAAGTAGGAACTGTATAAGCCAATATTTCAGCGTGTTAAAAGTACTGCTTCCTTCCTGGGAACGGAGCACACTGCTAGTCTCTTCCAGCATAGACCACTGCAAAGTTCTCTGTGATGGTAATAGTGTAAGCCATTATGGATCTAGCTCAACTGGTATTTCTTTAGTTCACCTATGGAAATGGAGCAGAAACTATTTTTTTTCTTGGACAGATTTTTTCTCTATTGAAGACATTCCTTTATTTGTTATTTCATAAATATGATGCTGAAATTATTATCTTTCAGAACAAGATTGTTTAGAGTGGATGATGATAACGTTTTGATATTGAATGACATGGCCATTTTGCTAAGATATTTGTAAAACTAGGCTGTTTAAACAGTAAAGATTTTAATATTATTTTTGAGTCATATGCCCTCATTAAACTTGCTAATTAAGAAGTGATACTCATGTGAGATGTGTGAACAACGAAATAAACCCAAATATAGTGTAATTTATAAAAGGAATGTTTGGCAAACAAAAATAACAAATAAGGCCAGACCCTATTTAATCTCAGTCTTGCCTGATTGTCAACACATTGTCTGCTGTAAACAGTATTTGTGGAGAATTTTGAACTGTTTGTGAATCGTTTACCCCAGTTTTAAAGATGCTGCTTGTTATGTGAAAGTATTTCCTGTGTAGCTTGAATTAACTGATTTATTTTCATTGCCTATTGTCAGTCTTCCAACAATTGCTTTTAGCTATTCATTGTTGCGTTATATAATTAATAATGGAAATCTGCAGCCACTTATTCTAATATTATGTGAAAGCATTCTAACAATTTGAACAAGACTAAAATTAGGCTACAAAAATTGGTAGGATTCTAAAGAGATTACATTTCTCAATAGAGAAAACTATTCTCTTGGCATAAAGGATAAATCTTGTTGCTGTCTGTAACTCAGATATCAATTTTTATTAAATTCTATGTGGTTTCTGAAAATTGACAAAATCATTCTCAATATTTACTAATGGGCAGTGTTATCACAAAATTAAGGAGATTTCAGTATTTTCATATACTGACCACAGATATACGAAAATACAAGCGGAGCAAATCATGAAGGAACAGAAGATGGAACAAAGCTTTCCAAATCTGTCTATGTATGAGATATTGGTGGGAAGGTGAGGTTCAATTCACTTTTTGTTTTAGGCTTTGCTCATAACCCTGAGATGTGGTACTCAGGCTCTGACTGACAGGCACGGTGTTTGTACAATGCAACAGGAAACTTCAAAATTAGCAGAGATATAGAAGATATATGAGAATTCAACTGGATCAAAAAGAGGGCAGGAAGGAGGAGGCAAGTCAGAGAAGTCTTGGAGAACAGATAGGAACTTCTTAGCAGGAGAAATAAAAAGTGAAAAAGACGGGAATGGAAAGCCTCAGAAGCATTTATCACCTGGTAGATAATAACAGTCATCTTCATTTGTTCCCATTTATTTTTTTACCTTTACAAGGTCTTCTCAAGATTCATTCTTCCTTATTTTTTTAATGTGCTTTCTTTCCTTTTTATCATGGCTTGGCTCACTGTAGTTTTTCTCTTCATAAGTGAACATAGTACAAGAAAATAACAAAGAGTTTTTGCTTTGTGGTCATCAGCCTCTTTGCATTTAATCTCCAAAAACATCTAGCTGTCTCTCTTTCTGTGTCTTCCTTGTCTTCTACACAAGTTACTTTTGTATTTCTTCTATATATTATTCACCAGACATCTTTCGTGATAATAGATCATGTCTAACTTTGTTTCCATACTCTGCAATGGGGCTAACCTAAACATTGTTCTCAGCCCATGATCCAGACACAGTGACTCAGCTTTTACTTCCTCAGTTTGTTACTTCTCCTTCTATTTCAAAATATCCTGACGAAGTCTCTACATGCCAGGCCTAGTACCTTGTCATTCTTTAACTTCACATTTTTTACTCAGCTTTAAGGTCCAATTGTGAATCATAGAATCACAGAAAGGCTTGGGTTGGAAGGGATCTTCAAAGGCCATCTAGTCCAATCCCCCTGTATGACCAGGGACATCTTCAACTTGATCAGGTTGCTCAGAGCCCCATCTGACCTGACCTTGAATGTTTCCAGAGATTCAGCATCGACCACATCTCTGGGTAACTTGTGCCAGTGTTTCACTACCCTCATCATACAAAAATTCTTCCTTACATCTAGTCTGAATCTTCCCTCTTTCAGTTTAAAACCATTACTCCTGATCCTATTGCTACAGACACTACTAAAAATTCTGACCCCACATTTCTTATAAGTATTTAAGTATTAAAAGTATTATAAGGTGTCCTCAGAGCCTTCTCTTCTTCAGGCTGAACAACCCCACCTCTCTTACCCTTTCCTCTTAGGAGAGGTGTTCCATCCCTCTGATCATTTTTGTGGCAGGTGAAGCAAATACTTGGGTTAACAACTGTGAGCAAATGCCAGAATTTTAAGGAGACAATGGAAAAGAATGGATGGACATCTTAACAATTGCAATTTTGTCAAATGAAATTTGAAAACAAAACCAAAATACTAGTTAAGAATAGATAAAACATGCAGTGACACATCCCAAAGAGCATTTCTGTTGTGTTGAAACTAGAGCAGAACAAGACACTCTTTACAACATGTAGCTTAAAGACAGTTCTGGAAACTAACATAAAATACCCAAGTACCCTTCTCCAATACTAAGTAAATAAATGTCTGTAAGGCTGTAGTTCAAGATACCTGTTTCTGATGCCTAGCATCAGCTAGGTGTCTAGAAAGAACACACAAAAGTTAGCATAGGTTAGTGGAGCACACAGGTTTCTACCGTCACCAACATTTGCACTCTTCAGGTCAGAGCGAGTGAGCAGACTGCCTTTCTACACTGTCACAGTTTGAAGCTGGGCTAGCTATTAAACTATCTTGCAGAGATCACTTTGTTCTGTTTCAAATGAAACTAGCAGAACGCAGGAACAAAGCACACAAAAGGAAGTTCGTTACACAGCCTGCAGTTAAGCTGAGAGCCTCCTCACCAAAGGATGCTGTGCATGTATAGTCTTTAACATTGGTTTGCAGGAAGATGGGACACATTCATAGATTACTGAACACATCAAAAACATTGCTGGCTTAGAGAGTTCTGAAGCTACAGATGGTTAGAGGCTGGGAAAAAAGCTGGAGGAAATATGAGATGTTTGCCCTGTTTTTATGGCTCTTCCCTGGGCATCTGCTTTTCGACAGCTGTCAGAGCCAGCATGCTAAGATAGATGGCAAGATCCAGTAAAATCTCTCTTATGTTCTTATGATCTTAGTGGAACACAGAATAATCTGACTGTGAATTCGCTGAGTATTGTTGGTACCTCTGAACTGTTGAAGATGGAATAGTACTCAGGGGGTTCTTTAGACTGATCTAATGTAGACATCTACATCTGCCCTTGAAGGAAACAGACACATTCAGGCTTGATTCATTTGACTTACTTGAACATTCTACTTTTTGCAAGATCAGTTACAGCCTTGAGATACCTATTCCTCTCCGTTGACCACAAAAGGAGACGAGGGTGATTAGCTCAGAGGCAGACCTTTATATTTCAGACATCAGCATTATATTAAACTAATTCTATCTAGAGTATCTTTCCAATCATTTCAAGGCTTTTGAGTCATATTTTGATAGAAAGAAAAATAACTGCAAAACAAATGAAACACAGATTCCCCCACCCCAAAGAGCCATGAATCAACCCTCAGATGAGACATGCTACAAAATGAGGCAACACTTTCATTTAACAGTCATATAGGCAGCAGATCTAAATGCACTTGAATTTTACAGTGTAATTATTTTTTCCACAATGGCCAACATTATCATAGAAACAGCAAGTAGAGACAAAGTTAGACTAACATGTTCTACAAAGGTCCAACTGCAAGAGTTACAATAGTCATAATCTCAGACACTGTTAAAGAAGTGTAATATGATTGATTTACTTCAGTGTGTTGTCCTATATCACTCAGCTTAAGGAATGATTAATCTACAACAAATCAGGGCCAGCACAAACTAGTAGACTTGCATCAGAAACCAAGAGCAGTTTATAGGGCCTGATCAAACATCTCCATCTTCATGAATCTCCACACCTGTGTCTAAAAAATGTCACCAAAGCAGGTGTCTTGAGAAGAACAGAAGACAGAACAAGATCAGATAGTACTCCCCTTGAATACTATCACATCCTTCAGCAATTGATGGCCAATGGAATTCTTCACTCATATTATCCACACATTAGGAAACCCCTATGGATTTCTCCTCTGTGAACTTTCCCAGCCTTTCATTGAAGCCATATAAATTCTTAAATCCAATTAAAATCAGGTACTTAATAGAAGTGCCTAGATTCCCTTTCTCTATTTGGAGAGAGGAGGAGTTCTAGATTGCATCTCAGTACTATATATGACAGCATCTCAGAAAGGTAGGAGTCAATCCCCTCTGGACTATCTCTCTCTGTTAGCTCTGGAAGCAGTCAGAATGACATGCTTTTGAATTAATATCTTGTGTGGTTTTGTTGCCAGTGTTATGTGAGGTGAGACTTAGAGTTTGTTGATTCCTTTCCATTAATGACTTACCCTGAGCTCCCAATTTAGGCATCAGGAGCTTCCATCTCAAAAATACGATCTCTAAGATAAAATTTCTCATGCACATGATTAATGTCAAGGAGCAGTAATTTCTACTGGTTCATCTGACAACATTTTCCAGCTGTGCTTAAGACATAAAATTTCACCTTATTACACATATCATACCTTAAAACGTTGTATTTCAATGAGGCTAGAGCCAATGCACATTTGCTACAGATCATTTAAATGGCAATTATTAATCATTGTAGACAAAATGTGAGTGCCATGAGACTTGATGTCTAAGATCACTACCCTCTCTCATCCTACCTGCCCCCTCCTATTTTTTATATTCAATTTCTCTTGCAGATGATCTGACCACACATTTGCTGACTGCTGGTACCTAGACATCTTCATAACCTGATCCAAATTCAAATGAGAAACTGAGTGGCTAGAAAGACAATCCTTCAGTAGATGGAACTTGTAAAACTTGAAAATACAAAGCGGAAAATTCAATTTCCCCACAATAATGGATGATATTTTCAAAAAGTGTCTCTGCTGTAGCTGTAGAAGGACATTTTTAATAGAATAGAATAGAATAGAATAGAATAGAATAGAATAGAATAGAATAGAATAGAATATTTCAGTTAGAAGGGACCTATAACGATCATCTACTCCACCTGCCTGACTAATTCAGGGCTGACCAAAAGTTGAAGCATGTTGTTAAGGGCATTGTCCAAATGCCTTTTAAACATTGGTAGGCTTGGGACATCAACCACCTCTCTAGGAAGCCTGTTTCAATGTTTGACCACCCTCTCAGTAAAGAAATGCATAACAATGCTCCGTCTAAACCTCCCCTGGCACAACTTTGAACCATTCTCACACATCCTATGACTGGATACCAGGGAGAAGAGCTCAGCATCTCCCTCTCCACATGCTGTCTTCAGGAGGCTGTAAAGAGCAATGAGGTCATCCCTTAGTGTCCTTGTCTCCAAACTAGACAAACCCAGAGTCCTCATCTGTTCCTCAAAGGACATGCCTTCCAGCCCTGTCACTATCTGTGTTGTCCTTCTCTGAACACATTCAAGGCCACTTACAACTTTCTTAAATTATGGGTCCCAGAACTGCGCACAGTACTCAACATGAGGCTGCACTAATGCTGAATATAGCAGGATAATCACCCCTTTTGACCAGCTGGTTATGTTGTGTTTGATGCCCCCCAGGATGTGGTTTGCCATCTTGGCTGCCAGGGCATCTTGCTGATTCGTATTCAGCCTGCTGCTGTCCAGCACCCCCAAAACCCTTTCTGCAGGGCTGTTCTCCAGCCACTCCTCTCCCAGTTTATGCTTGTGCCCAGTGTTACTCTATCCTAAGAATCCAACATTTGGGTTTTTTAAATTTCATCCCATTAATCATCGCCCAATTAATTTCATCTCGTTTATCACTGCCCATTTTATCAGTGATAGATAAACTCCAGCTGTAGAAATAAGTTCTTGTTCTCTATGCATTCACAGTGTAAAATCCAGAAGTCATAACATTTTAAAACATGGCCTTGATTTCAGTTCAAGTGGAACATTCCTGCTCTTTAAAAAAAGTTTGGAAGTGTTCCTTCATTAGACTAATTCACTGATCTGTCTTGGAGTTTTAGACCAAGTTGTTACCAAGTTGAAGAAATCAAATTTCTATGAAACTTTTTCAGGAAAAAACAATTTTCATTTATCATATTGATGAAAAAAAATCATAAATAGCTTGAATTTAGAAATAACTGATTTACATGAACTGTAAAAGTCATGTCTTAGATTCAAAAATAACAACTGAATTATTGTTACATGGAGGTAAGGAGGCAAAAAGGAATGAATGAAAGAAAGAAAGAAAGAAAGAAACCACGCTGCTTCAGGGCAAATAATTTTTCAAAATGTAACTGACATTCTTGGCTATGGGATTCATGAGGAGCAGTAGCAGTGATTAAGATATTTTACCATAAACCCATGGTATAAAACGAATCCTCCCTTCAGGTTTATGCCAAAGACAAGTTGACTCAGCTGTCATAGAATCATCCAGGCTGAAACTGGGGGAGCCAAGATAACTAATCCTGATGCTGGCCATACTGCTGCCTTTGGCTACAGAAACTAGAATGTCCTGGTGATGCTAGTCTGTATGACTGGCATGGATTGCTGACCTTTTTTGGTAAAGGATCATATTCTTATGCATGGGAGTGATTTTACCCAAACACCTGGGATTCAGCTGCATACCAAAAATATCAATAGCAGTTTGTCATTGGGAGGTCAGTTTTGGTATACATGTGTGTGAATCCAGCACCCTTTCCTATGGAATACTGGCAGAGAATTTAATATTTTCCTCTTAAAGCACTGAGTATGGATCATATTTTTATAATCTCTGGATACATGTCTATAAAAGAGGGAAGTATGTTCTTTTTATTTCATTTGGATTTCAAAATATTGCATCTTTGCAGGTATACTAAAGAGTGCCAGAGTCTATTCTCCTATTTTGAGGTCATAGGGATAGCCTGGTCGCATCCTTTTAAAACACAGTGACAACATCAGGACTACCTGCTGAGAGTGATTTCTAGCTCATGCAAACTCTTGACCATGCCTAGGAATTATTTCAGAGACTGCTAGCTGGTTCGGGCCAAAGTGATTTATTAATAATTAAATAGTACAGATGACCAAGTTCCAGAGTTTAGGAACAAATCCTGGCTCTGTTTCATAGGTTGGTATAGGTGCCAAACAAAACCCAGCTGGGCCAAATAAAATCGTTTCTAAAGGCATGAGGAAAAAAAGCAAGTACTTGTCTTTGTTGTTGTACATACAGAAGCTAAACGCACGTCTTTTCACACTCAGGATATTTTCTCAGTTACTGTCTCCTAGCATGAACATCTGTAGGAATTAAGATTTAAAAGGTCATACATCACTGCACTGAAATTTCCTTGAGAAAGGAAACCTTGAGAACCATGAGAAGCCAAACACAGATAATGATCTGTGAGTTACTAATCCACAACTAAACACCATCCATAAGGGAACTCAGCACAGTGACAATTGCTATTAACAAAATTACAGTTTCCAGTTGCATCTGGGAACCATCACCTTCATCCTAGAGAATTATTCCCAAGCATTCATTATAGGTACATGAGAAGCTAAAGGAAGATGCAGTCCATCTCAGGATAGCACAGAGAATAATATGGGAAGTAATATATTTGTCCACTATCTGATTCTTATCTTTCCTATATAGAACAATAAACATCCTTAGGTTGTTTGTTAAATGGCTATGGTTCTTGCTAATATTTTTTACAAAAAGTGATTCTATTGTAATATGGATGTTTTCCACCTTTGGATCATAAATTATTTGTTCCACTAATATTACTATTTACCACTCCTACTGCAACAGCAGAGGCCAGCCTTAACAAGGTAAAAATTCACTGTGAGAACTTCTGTACAAACATAAAGTCAGTTATAGCCCCTTCTATCAAAGGGCCTGCAGTCAAGTGTATTATAAGATTTTTTCTTTATGTATTCTGTTCTGGTCTTTCATAACACATCACTGTCTTTATGTATCTTAAGATAAGAATGTCAAGTGACATTTCATGGCTCCAATCCTAAGTGTAGGAGAAGAAGGAGGAGGGGAATGAGAAGGAGGAGGGGGACAAGAAAGAGAAGGAGGAGAAGGAGAAGGAGAAGGAGAAGGAGAAGGAGAAGGAGAAGGAGAAGGAGAAGGAGAAGGAGAAGGAGAAGGAGAAGGAGAAGGAGAAAGGCACTTTATCTGCTTGTTTTCTGTCAGTCATGTAAGGAGCAATTCAGATTAATTTAGGTACCTCAGTGATATATATCCTGTGCAATCCAAGCTTCTAGCTTTTCTCTGCTTTTAGTGGAGAGGGCTAGGGACCCCCAGATGTGAACCATCCCATCTATTACAGATACCTCTATCAGGAATGACCAAATAACCTTCTAGAGATTTCTTATCCCTCTCCATTGGCTCTCTCCATAGTCATAAAGTTAACCTAACTAATTTTCTTATCTTAGAGCTCAAAATCCATTGCAGAGCACAAAGTGCTATTTGAGATGCCTTAAAGGGTACAATACATGTGTCTGGGGTTAGCAGATGTGACACGACTTAATTGTACAGTTACTTTCCTGGACTGGTAGATGAAAACCAAGCAGGCAAAGACCTGCAGTAAATTCAGTGCATTCAAAGGTGGGTGAAATTATTTCCACTCCTGCAGTTAGATGTAGTAAATTTCATCCTTGGTTTCTAACCTATGTGTTTAGACAGCAGTTGCAGGAAGCTTGCAGCAGCCTGAACCACCTCACTGTTTTCAGTACTTAACCTACTAAAATTCACACAACAAATATATTGGACATATATAGAAGGTTGTCTCTAAATAACAGTTCGTCGCCCTGCATGTTAATTCCTCCTCCGAAAAATTAGAATATTTTCTTCTCTCATCTCTTTCAATTGTGAGATCTTTGAGGTAATGAACACTTTTTTTTCTGTATGTCTATGTACAGCAGTGTGAACAGCAGACATCTGATTTCACCTGAGACCTTGTAGCACTGCTGAACAGTATGCATTTAAAATAAAAAATGTCATGGATTACTTAAATTCTGCAAGACTCTGTGGATTCCATACTGTACTGAAATTTTCCCAGTCCAAAATTTTCAAACATGTTAAAAATGTCAGTGTCTGGGAGATCTGGCTTTTTTTTTTTCCTTTGCCTCTCCCCTGTAGAGCTATGGTCGCTTGAGACATGATTTTGCAGCTTCAGAAAGCATGAGGCTATCTTGCTTGCCATGCTATTGTACTTGATATGGGCTGCCAGGCAATCTTTACATTAGGAAAAAAAATAAAATTTCTTAAAGAAATAACCAGAGAAACTCATGATACTCTGGAAGTAAAAGCATGATCCATCACCTGAGCCATGCCATTTAAGAAGCCTCATGCATTAAACATAATGGAAGGGAGTAGTACAGCTCCAGTTCAATATGTGACTTGTGAGCTATCACAGGGCTTCTGACTCAGTATTACTAAGAAATGTTCACTGACTGTCACTGCAAAGGTATGCGAGGGAGATTCTCTAAGGACCAATTAATGGGAACGGAAGAAAATTCTGGTAGATTGGTTGCCAGTGGGAGGAAAGTAAGTGGAGAATGGTGAAGAATAATGTATGTTTGCAATTTACTTATTAACCCTATGAAAAAATAAGCAACACATGCCAAATGAAATAACAAAAGATCTTAGCAGCATTTGTAAATACCATTTTAATTATTTAAGCTGAATGTGAATAGGAAGATTCTTTTTTTTTTTTTAAGGGACACTGTTGCTAATCAACTCAACAACCCTATTTTATGTCATAAAACCACAGTGTTCTGCCACAGAGGATGCTCACTGCTGCAGTTTCTTAAAGCTTGTATCCTTTAATCACAGCTGAAATAATGGCGTCTTAGCTCTGGCAAGCTCACATAGAGATTTATTATTTTCCTGTTTCCCTTTCTGTTCGTTTGTTTGGTTTTCCACTTGTGTATCAATTTCTTTTATCTAAAGATCTCCAACCACAATACAAAGGCTCATTAATTAAACCTCACAGTACCCCACACGAAGTTGGACTCTGAGGATAAAATTCACCCAGTACTTCATTGCTGTAGTTCAGTTTGATGGCAAAGTGTTTTGTGATTAACTATTGCACAAATTAGTTGTTGCTGTGCATTTTCTCTTCTATTTCAGTTTATATGGTTGCACTTCTTCAAGGCTCATAACCAGTTTGCTTTAAACCTTTGGCTGATGTGCGTTTTGTAACTGAAAAAGAGCTTTTGTCCAAGCTTCTCTATTTTCAGGAAATAATCTAGCTAGCCAAATTCTGACTGAGGAAGGCAAATTGTCATAAAACACCACCTTACTCTTGAGAATGTCAACCTAAAGCCAAATTATTCTTTCAACTATGCCTGTGCAAGCCATTTTGTCTTCATTAGACCTTAGGTCCTGATACAGTCAAGTACATAAGCATGATCTTAACTATGATAATCTCATTTTAAAGTCCGGAAGGATTCTTATTGTCATCTTATCAGATGAATAAGGTTGAAGAATTTTAATGAATTGCTGCTATAATGTGGCCGATAATCTAACAGAATAATTAAGCATGAGGCTTATATTTAATTTTGGGATGTAAATCTGGCCTGCTTTAGAAGTTTTCCATTGTCACTGACTGGTTTCATTTGGCTCCTAGTTGCAATCGCAGGCAGAATAGAAAGTGAGATGGCTTTGGCATCTGCTCCCTTAGGACACTGCTTGCTTTGCTTATGCCTGCAGCCTGCCTTGATAGTGGGAAGGAAAAAGAATGGATCTGCTGCAGTTTCCACCAGTGAGGGAGTGACCCAGGAGATTGTTGTGAGGGTTTTGTCAATATACACTTCCTTTGAGTTAACGTGAGAGATATGAAACTGGTGACTTACCAACATAAGGGATGAGGATGAATTCAGCTAAGAATTGTCATTTCCTTTAGTCTTCAGAGAACAGGTTTTTTGGCATGCTAATAGATGGTACAGGATCATTTGTTTTTCTTTCTGGTAGTGCAATGGCTGTTCAACTGTGTCAGTACTGTAAACATAAAGCAAGCAGAAGTGAGTCAAGACTGCTATAAAATACTTAAGTCATTTAACGTATTGAGTACTACTACAAATGAGAGAAACAATCAGTTCAGGCAACTTTCTGAAGAGCTTTAGATGTTTTATTAAAAAAAAAATTACTAGCATGGCAATTTCCCCACTTCAATGAATCAAAGCCAATCATTTGAGGAGAATTTCTCTTGAAATAGAATATTAAATCACTCAATTGAAATGGTGCCATAATCTATTTGTTTGGCAAATGAAAAGCAGTTGGCAGTCATCTGCAACAAGAAGGAACACGAAGTACGAACAAGCAGTGAAAAGAACAATCAAGAGCAGACGAAGTGGGGGAAAGTTTTTCATTCCATTTAAACACAGCCATTTGAAAGTCAGATGTTTTGTTTCGTCTAGGCAAGTATGTGGGTTGCCTCTAGAGTTACTGGAGAGACAGGCGTCTTCAAGGGCCAATTCACCCAAGCCTAGACAGGTGTCCAAGATGGATGAGAAGCAGAAAACAGCCATTCGTTCATTATAGTGCAAAACTCAATGGCAGTATGGAACAAGCCAGGTGGAGGCATTTCCAGTTCCTTTAATCACCAAAAATATTTTCTAGAAAATTACTGAAAAGGATTCAGCCAGGGAGGAAACCTAGGAGTAGTCAAGCGTGTGGCCCTGATGGCGTCCAAGATAATTCCTGTTGATCACTTACAGCTAAACTCATCTGACTGATAATAAACACAAAACATTCTGCTATCTATCTGGCATAAAAGTTTTGAAGCATCACTAAAGATCAAACCTGTGGAATCTGACCCAGCAAATTATTTCCTTTGGGGTATTTGCTTGAGGGCTGAGGATCTGAAAAAATGCTGAAGGGATATGAGTCATGTATAAATATTCATTGAAATAGATGAGCAGTATGTTTTTCTTGGGGCAGTCAAAAGTTATAGATAAGCTGCCCATGGGCTTGCAATAAGCCACCACAGATATAAAGCCTCTGATGCTTTCTGGTCACTAAAAGACCAAATTCTCCAACAATGTAGAGGAATTGGATAAAAAAAAAAAAAACAAAGACACTGTAGATTTATCATTTTCCCTATTATTTATGGCCACTTTTCTCTCAGAAAAATCAATATCTTCCGAAACAGTAGAAGGATATGCCCCCAGCATGGGCAGTCAGACACTTGGCTTTTTTGAAGAGCATTTTAGATACATACATGTGCATGCATACACACACACACACTTGAAGACCTTTGAAAAAAAATCCAGAAGCTCATGTTTTCCCACACCTCCAAAGATCTCTTTCACCCGTACCTCCATTTGAACCTTGAGCCATGCAATGAAGAAGTTCCTAGGACAAGATGTCTGTATCCAGACCAAAAAGGCAGGATAGGTAGGGTTAATTTTACTTCCAAGATAACACCTGTATGGAAAAAGACACAACAGTGACTATGTCTTCTTTCATTTCTTAACTCCAAAGGATTAAATCCAACTGACTGCTTCACTTATTCTTGCCTGATATCCAGATGTCAGGCACATGGATTGTCTGTGCCTGGAGATGCCATACACTGTTCTGTCCTGTCATACTCCAGACACACAGGATACCTGATCATGGAAAAGGATGCTCCTGTCTCATAGTCTGTTCTTAGCTGCAAGTCCTTGTTTTTTCTTATTTCTTCAGCTCTTGGGAAGGGAAATTTCTTTACTTTATTATAGATGCAGCATGACCTAGAGAGATACTCAGTCTTTGTAGGCATACTGCAGAGCACTACCAAGTCAGTGAGACAGGACTACCAGAACCTGATAATCCAAAAAGGCTCATTTATTAGAGAGCAAGCAATGGTTGTTGCATTCCAAAACTAAGATCTGAGTCTGTCTTGAAAGAGAAACAAGAAAGAGAAGAGAAAAGACAGGGAGAATAAATTTTGGATGTGAAATCAGTGTCTGTACACAGGTCAGCCATAGCACCTCTGTAATAAGCTCCTGGTGCCTTTGGACAGGTTTGTGGAAGGAAAAAAAGATTGCTCGCCTGCAAGATGTCCATATGAGGAAACTAACCATCAAACCAAATCTTGTAGAATTCTTGGCTGAAGTATGAGCATATGGATGGGACAAGATGATGATGTTGTTTATATACCATAGGAATCTAAGTATTATGAATACTGTACAAGTGATACCACAACTATTCTATTCATGCTGGATGCCACCTATAAGGTGATGGAGGAAATGAAACCTGAGGAGACAAGGGAGTAACAGACAGGCACCATAGGAAAATGCACCTTTAAGATAATGAATGAAATGGGGGGGGGGGGGGGG